>JAGMUV010000051.1:0-228741 GCA_020744425.1 Dactylonectria macrodidyma | reverse complement strand
TCACTACCTTGCCCAGCCACTTCTATAACCATATTATCTTGTCCATTCAAATCCGATCCATCCACATCAGTATCGAAGAATGCAGCTAAGTCATCTTCTTCATTAGACTTCTCTAGTAAGACCAATATCTCCTCCTTTTTCTTGTCTACCTTTACCTTCTTATCTGTTGCTGGAGCTGATTGTGTAGATGCCTTTCGTTTGCGATTAATTGGAGATTGTGTTGGGGGTTTGTTTTGTATTGGAAGAGATAGATCCTTTTCGCCCTTGACCTTCTTCTTTCGCACTGGAACAGGGGTGATCATGTTATCTTCCTCCTCTTTCGCTTCATAAGCATAAAGAAGTGACAGATTGACCCTGGTTGGATGCGGACTTTGAGGATTGATTGCATTGAGAAATGCAGCAAGAGAAGTTGTCTCTAGAACTTCCTGAGAAAAGAAAACAATACTTTGCGAACTGTTACTGGTGCAACCAGAAATGAACTCCCAGTCAACGGCCCGATATGTTGCATCAGTTGTTGCACGTGCAGCAACTGATCTCACAAGGTCCGCATGTGAAGGATAGTTATGTGTTGCGTTTGTAACAAAGCAATTGCCAACTCTCCCAGCGATAGTAGGAGATCCAGACTGCCACTTCCTGATATCCAATTGACCGCTTGATATACACTTATATGCTGCTGTATATAAGGTAATTGCCAACTCAATGGGTGTATTGGGTATCGACTTCGTTCGGGTAGCTTGAGCGTGGAGACTTCGGCTTTGGTTGCCTTGATTGACAGCGGATTCCAGTTGAGCAGGATTATAGGAAGGGATAGTCATTGCAGGTGCAGGTGCATGTTGGAGTCGTCGTGATCGTGCGTGTGTAGGTGGGATTGGGCTGTCTTCAGTCAAATCGACCATGTCAATTTGAGGATTGGCAGAAGAAGGAAGAGTTAAAGGTATAATATTCTCTCCACAGAAATAACAACGAACCCAGTCTGGGTTTAACTCCAATACAACGGAATGGAGATAACCCTTCTTGGAACAGATTGCGGAATTCATGGTTAGGAATAATAAAGAAGGATTAAGTTAAATTATTTGCGTACGCAAAAATTTTCACATTAAATACAGAGAATATTAGCACTAATGACTGTCATATATCGGTATATCGGATCTCAACGGCTACTGCGGAAGTGAAGCTTTTCCTTCTATCATCATAGGCGTCCATCGCCACCTGCCTCGTCACCAGCCTCGTCACCAGCCTAGCATTTCCTTCATTCAGGTCAATAGCTAGATAAAGCCAAGACCCCGAAGCATCCGGAGCCTCTCGGCTGTCCGAGGTCATCCGAGGTCATCATCACTTTCTTCGTCTATAAGACTGACCCAAAGACCCTCGTTAGATAGGAAGAATATCAAGAGCTTCTCACATATATGATCATTTCCATCAGCTAGATGCAACATGACTCATCACCTGTAATCCTAGACTAGTTACTCTTCGGGTTGTGTGGAGCTAAGTTCCTCTTGGATCTTAGCTCTTTCAATTAGATCTGCTCCAAATGCACGTAGTCCGCAACTGCCGTGCCTGCAAGCAAGACCTGCCCGAAGTCGAATTTCGAAGCGTCAAGGACCCTGCGAAGTTTACAGGAGAGTGTGCTAGCTGTAGGGCACGCCAAAAGCAACGGGCAACCGAATCTCGAGCCGCCGTTGCCGCCATGCGGAATACCGCCCTGAGGCTGTCGTCACGCACAGCCACCAAGCGGTCCGATTCGCTAGCTAACCTGACGCCTCCAAGGCGGACTGCGCCAAAGCCTGCGTCTGTAAACAGCTTACCACCTCCTGCCACGCCTGCTTTATTGCGTGGCCTGGCGCCTGCACTCTCGGAACTGCCTAGATCTCTGCTGGGGCCGTTTACCCCAGGTGCTGTAGAGGGACCTTCCCCTGTCTCTCTTACCCTTAGCCTGCCAGCAGTAGTTCTGGGCACGCCGATTCCTCAAAGCACTCTTCCCACTCCTCCTGTTGTGCTAGGCACGCCTTTACCGCAGGAATCGCTTCCTACCACTCCTCCATTTTTGCCACAGGGTCATCGCCGCGGCCGCTATGCACGCCAAGGCACACAGCCCCAAGAGCGACAGTTTAATCAGATAGTTGATCCACCTTTTATAGGGGACCTCAACTTGCCTGCCCTTAGTGAGGAAGATCAGGCCCTTGTGCGGGAGTTCTATACTGCCCTGAATAACGACAAGATGCATAGTTGCCTTCGTTGTCAGGAGCATTGGTTCGATATGAAGCGAAATAGCTTGCAAACCTGCAGCCGCTGCATTAGTCGAGACAAGGAAAGAGCCCCTGACGAGCCCTACTTCTTTAGCGCTACGAATAACCTTGACTTTGGGAAAGTCCCCGGCAATCTACCTGATCTAACGATGGTTGAGGAGATGCTTATTGCTAGGATTCACGTACACGTGAAGGTCCCAAGGCTCGAACCCACTACACTGTAAATCCACGTGGACCACATATAAGTGGCCCATCTCTATTACATCCACTTGTCGGCGCTCAGATTACGTAATAATCCACTACACTTGGACACGAAAGTGGATGTAATGGAGTGGATTTAGGTGGATTTAGGTACAGTGGGATATTCCCTGACCCTGTATGGTTCATAGTACTTATTTTTGTATATGACTGCCCATTAAATCGAGGTACCTGGACCCAAGTTAGCCGAGGTCGATCACCCCTACAGCTAATCTAATAAATAATATTGACGAGAAACTACCCCTATTGAGTGCGTTTTCTACAGATTTCCTGCTTTGTTTTTGCCAAAAAAAAAATTGATGTCAGCCAACCAGCCAGGCCAACCAGGCCAACAGCAGCAGCTCGAAGACCGTCTTTTTCGCCATTTCAGAGGCTGGAATTGGTCAGAACGCGCTCGTGATACTAGCTCTTGGCTGTGGGACTTTGGCTATGATATTCAACGTCATGGCTTACGCAAATGGGCTTGCAAGGACTGTATCCTCGGAAATCGTCCCATTATCGCGAGTTTTACCTCTTCAGGTCTCCAGAACGCGGCAAATCATCTATGGCGTGAGCACAAAACACCAGCACCAGAGGGAGAGAAAAAGAGCACAGCACAGCTCAAATCCGAAGGCGCACTGAAATCGAACCAGCCGACTATTGCCTCTGTTTTGAAACTGGACGTCAACAAGCCTACGGAACAGAATATCGCGAATAGCTTCATCTCACGCTTTGATAAGCAACATTTTCAGCGTATGCTAGTCGAGTTAATCGTCAGTAGCAACCAGTCATTTTCCTTCGCCGAGAACCCCATCCTCCGAGAAATCTTCGACTATTTGAGTCCCTCCGTTTCCATCCAACACGCCAACTTGAGTGCCAGGGCTGTCCGATATAAGATCATTCAAGAGTATAACCGCCACAAGCAGACGGTTATCGAGGTGCTGAGGAACTCCCCTGGAGCCCTTCATATTTCATTTGATGGCTGGACGTCTCGAAATAAGCTTGCCCTCTACGGTATTGCTTGTTTTTGCAGAGACGAGAAGAATCGGCCATGCAAAATCATGATTGGAGTTCCAGAGGCTCATCGTCACTTCGGCTCAACGATCGGTGGGGAGGTTCTCGACGTCCTACACACTCTTGGCGTGGGTCCAGAGAAGGTTGGCTATTTCACGCTCGACAATGCAGAAAACAACGATACTGCCATGGAGGTCATTGGTGCTGAACTTGGGTTCGATTGCCGACTGCGCCGAGGATGCTGTATTGGCCACACAATTAACTTGTCAGCCAAGGCGCTCTTATTTGGCAAAAACGCCGACGCGTTCGAGCAGCAATTATCAGGCGCAGAAGCGTTATCTGATACTGAATACGCTCGATGGCGCAAAAAAGGACCAGTTGGCAAGTTACACAATATCGTAGTTGATGTGCGTATTAGCCATCGGCTGATTTACTTATTCAAGGAGGTCCAGAGGGTAAGTTGGTTTTACTAAATCCTATTCGTCTCATACTAATTCGGTATATCTAACAGGACGAAATTAATCGCGCCACCACCCTTAAACTCCGATCGAAGAAACCACTCAAGCTCATTATCGATAACGACACGCGTTGGCTGTCGCAACTCTACATGATCCGCAGGGCTCTACGGTTGAAAACCTCTATCGAACTCCTACTGATCAAGTATAAGGCGCAATGGGAGGACGAAAATCGGTCTAAAAAGACTGGCCAAGTGACACAAGCCAAGTTGGCGAAAAAACCACGCATCCTCCGAGACGAGAATCAGCTAACGGACAAAGACTAGGAGGTTCTTTACCATTTGGAGGCTATTCTGACTGTTTTTGAGACCGTGGTAAAGACGCTTGAGGGTGATGGACACATCCGCAGGCGTAAGCAAGGCTGGACTGGCTCCTATGGCAATATCTGGGACGTGGTGCTTGGCTATGAGTTGCTGCTTAACACACTGGAAGAATATAAGCAGCTTGCTGCTGATTTTCCTGATCCAGAGCACTTCCGCATCGGAATCAACCTTGCTTGGGATAAGCTGGATGAATATTATCGGCGGCTGGACGAGACGCCCATCTACTATACGGCTATGGCGCTCCATCCAGCTTATCGTTGGGACTGGTTTGATGAAACGTGGGCTCATAAGCCTAGCTGGGTTGAAAAGGCAAAAGAGATGGTTGCCGACGTCTGGCTGTCCGATTACGCTCGTCTCGAGGTTAGAACCAGCAGCAGCAGAGGCGACGACGAGCCACCAGCAAAAAGACCTCGGTTTTTCAATCCCTTCGAGAAGAACAGTCGTCTGCCAAGCTCAATACCAGCCTACGCAGCAGCTATTGTGGGTGACGAGTACCAAGCGTGGCAGACGGACCGTGACGCCAGCGACGGCAACGTTCGTGATCCAATTGGTTACTGGATCACTAAGCAAGGCAGATATCCTCGGTTATCCAGGATGGCCTTGGACTTCCTGACGATCCAGCCGATGTCAGCCGAGTGTGAGAGGTTATTTTCAGCTGCTGGCAAGATGGTCTCGGGGTTGCGTACGAACCTAGATGCTGAGATTATCGCCATTTGTCAGGTCTTACGCTCTTGGTACCGTGCTGGCCTTATCAAGAACCTGGATCCATTGCTTAAGTCACACCTTGAAAGTAAGCTGGATGCCGGCTGTGGGACTCTAAGCGACGACGAGCTGGCTCTTGCTGAGTCAAAATGGCTATTCGAGGGCGAGGACAGCGCCAGCGAGGTTGACGATTCATCACAGCAGCAAGAGGCTGAAGAGTTAGTGTCAACCTCTGAAAGTGAGGCTGAATAGGCGTCGACGAGGTTGTGAATAGCCTCAAAAGTCCACTTACAAAAATCCACTTATAAATCCACGTGTACATCCATTCCACTCCGGTCGAAAGTGTGCTACATCCACTTTGTAATTGCCTAAAAATGGTCCATCCACTCTACTTGGTCCAAAAGTGGAGTGGATGTAGTGGTTTCGAGCCTTGTCGTCAGAGCCTCTATAACCACACGCCCACGGAAGGTTTATACGCCTGCGCTTCCTACGTACTGGGTTTGTGGCTAACTATAAGGCAGGGATGAAGATGCGCCTTGCTGACCAACAACGCCGTCAGGCTCAACAGCTGACCGATCCGCCGTATCCACCACGCTACATTGACTAAATGGCGTTTTCCTATAAGCTACAGGGAAAGAGTAAATTCGATATACAGTACATAGTTGATTGGGCCTGTCAGGAAGTGGTAGAGGGACCCCTATGTCTATCAGTCAACTCCCTGACTACAGGTTTGAAGTGGTTTAACAGCTGGTTACCGCCGCAGTCGAAAGGGGGCTTCTAGGGGGTTCCCCAGGAGAGTTTAATAGGAGGTATACGGTATTTACCCTTCGGGCTGGATATTCAGCCGTTAAGTCCCTTGCCTTGGCAACTTAATGGGTGTTCGAAGTATTTTAGATTTCACCTAATTCAAGCAGAGGCAGGAATCTCACCAAATGCAAACAATAAGAGCAGCGTCATTATTATAAATTAAAAGCTCACGTGAATCTCACGTAAATCTTAACAGAAAAATCCCAGCTAATGAAGACTTCTCTACACTTGATCTCGGGGGAGGGTGAATTCGAAGTACATCCACATGTACCAATGAGAGTGGGAGGATTGGACCAATTAGGAGTGCAGTTGCGCTTCCGAATCGGGTAATTTTGCCAGGGGGGGCCAAATTTTGGGGGTGGAAACAGGGGAAGGCGCACGTCCGCCGGGGGACGTTGGAAGTTGGAAGCTGGGCGAGGCGGGCAAGTTGGCGGCTCCCTTGCGCTGAGTAGCCTTTCGGTACGAAGCTTGCAACTAGAGCCTGTTTTACTCAAAATGGTGCCTGCTCCCCAAAGCATGCTGCATAGGTCTTATTAGCTACGCAAAACAAAGGTAACACACACACGCGCCCTATTGGCTAAGTCTCTTCGTCCACTACCCAGAGCCGACCACTTAAAACCGCGCCCTCTTCTCAACACGTGCAGCAACCCACTAGTGGCACGATTTGAAGAGTTTAATGCGGAACTAAGAGCTAGCCAATAGGGTGAGGGTCAATACTTGAGACAGGATCAAGAGACTGCGGTATAGACGGCACGGGGCTCGAAGTCCTGCTACAAGATATCAAGATGCAGGTATGGATGCGCACATACGGAGCACGACGCGAATTTTTCGCAATAGTTTTCTGGCAAGTGCAGACGCGCCAGGTTGAGTAAACAGGCCTTCCCCGTCTTCCTAAGGGCGCAGTGGACCAATGGGGGCACTGAAACAGTAGCCCATTTAGGCCAACCCAGACCGATCCAGAATACCCTAGACTGACCGGTCTGACCGGTCTGTCCGGTCTGTTAGCCACAAATGTTCTTGGCTACGATGATTGCCTTAATCCTCTTTAGTTCTTCCTCGTTCCTACCGATGACCCTCAGGCAGTTGGTATTTCGCCCATCTCTGGTCACTGCAACGCATCGCCAACTAGGTTGGTCGCTAGACGTTCGCATTTCCTATTCAATGGTCCTGCGAAGCACTACTGGTGTAGTATCTCCAATATGATCCTCGGGCACCCTGGATGTGTCTACTGTGCAGAACACCGGTTCCGGAGTTGCCGATCGAACCGTGGGTGGAATTAGATTAGTAATACTAACAGGGGTTATTCCGGCAGCATCCGCATATGTCTTGCTAGGCAATCGTGCTGCATAAGCATTATTTATAATATCCAACTGTAGCTGGGTTTATTCCAGCTCGTAGCAAACCTGGGTAAGCTGCTTACAGACTTGGGATAACTCTTATGCTATCTAGGCCATGGTCCTAGCGACTTCTTTAGCCATACGGCCATAAAGCTTTATAAACTCGAGCTGAAACTCGGCCTTTATGATTTCCATTTTCTTATTGAAGTCTTGTTATAGGAGTTATTTCAGGCCCTGGATTGCCTCGATTATGATGCCAGCCTGTTAAAATGTGCAGGTTGAATTGATTGAAGAAGAAAACTAGCGCTAACCAGCGGAAGCTACTGACAAGGAGACCATCCACATCCCATCCACCAATAGATCGGAATAGCCATTGATCCGTGACAACGGATCTCAACACAGCCGCCTTAGGCGTGGTCCTTTTCTTAGGTCGGTTACGGGTCGACGCTCCTCCCTCACTGCTCTCCTGCTCCTTCTCCCGCATTCCCTATCACGCTCTTGTTGTTTCGATTCCATTGCCCTTGTCGTTCTGGCTCTTTTACGCAGGGGACGATGATGACCCCCGCCCGGAACGTCAGGTTCGCGTTCCATGACGATGATGACGTCTGAAGCGGGGTTCGCAGCACCAGAAATCCACTATAAACCAAAAATCTCCGCCAAGTGGCTACCAGGTATTCTAAAAGGTATAAAGGAGATCAATAATGAGATTTCGAGAAAAATCAATCCACTGTTTCCGATATATATATATTATATATTAAAAGTCCGATCTAATATAAAGTTAATAGATTTCACCTAACTCAAGTAGAAGCAGGAATCTCACTAAATGCAAACAACAAGAGTAACGACATTATTATAAATTAAAAGCTCACGTGAATCCTACGTAATTCTTAACAGAAAAATCCCAGCCAATAAGGACTTCTCTACACTTGATCTCGGGGGGGGCGGGGGGGGGGCGGGTGAATTCGAAGCTCATCCACATGTGCTAAAAGAGAGTGGGAGGATTTGTGTCAAATGAGAGTGGGAGGATTTGTGGCAAATGAGAGTGGGAGGATTAGGACCAATTAGGAGGTGCGGTTGCGCATGGCTTAATCGGGTAATTTTGCAAGGGGGGGGGGCCAAATTTTGGGGGTGGAAATCCCAGAGCTTAAGAAGACCTTTCGTACCGAAAGGCATCCCAGAGCTTAAGAAGATCTTTCGTTGCGCTGGAGCTGCGAGGAACCGGGACAAAGCTGAATACCAAGACTGGACAACTCGAGCCCGGAAAGTGCGATCCATATAGCCTGTATGTGCAGCTATCGCGGTGCAAATCGCTGGATGGTATTATGTTGGTGTCAAAGGCACGGGGATTTGCCAAATGAGGAAGGGAAGATTGGCACCTCTGGGGGGCATTCGGATTGGGTTAATCCGGGCCAACAGGAGGTGGAGTTGCCAGAGAGCGAATGAGAATTCACATGTGCGCATTGCCAACAGGAGGTGCAGTTGCGCTTCCGAATCGGGTAATTTTGCCAGGGGGGGGCCAAATTTCGGGGGTGAAAAATCCCAGAGCTTAAGAAGACCTTTCGTACCGAAAGGCAAACTTATGGATTAATGTAGTCAGCCTTCGGCTGAATTAGCTGCCGGGATTCGTCACGTGAGCTGCACTATTTTAAGCTCAATCGCCCACCTTCTCTCCCTTCAATCTCCTTGCCCACCTTGTTGGCTGATACCATCGCCTGAATGATTGAGAAGTTTTGAAAGTCATGAAGGACAAGATTTATTATTTCGCCAAATTCAATCTCCCAGCGCTTCTTTCGCTCTCAGAACAGCGTCGCGGCCAACCATGCACTTGCGACGTATCCCAGATGCCTAAGAGTGGCAGCCTAAACTGGGTCATTTTTGTGTCTTTCAAAGATGGGATCGAATGGGTTTTTCGCTCTCCAAAAAGCGGGCTCGACGGCTTCTACTCAGATGAAACTGCCTCCAAAATTCTTATCAGCGAAGCATCTACATTGCTATACCTCAAGGCTCATACCTCGATTCCGGTTCCCGAGGTCTATGCATATAGGTAAGGAATATTATCTACCTTTAGATTCTAAATATTGATTCGTCTCAGTGAATCTAGCGATAATGACATCGGTATTCCATATATCCTCCAGAGCAAAGCTCCTGGCCGTTCTCTAGGATCCTATGACTGGACCCAACTTCCACAGCAAGTACCGGGGTTTCAACATCGTCGCCCACTTATGCCTATCTCCAATGAGAACCGAGAGAAAGTCATGAGCCAGCTTGGTGCCATGATGTCGGAATTATCTATCCACCGATTTAAAAAGATTGGTTCTGTGTTCGATGATGGGAATGGGAGTTACGCTGTCGGTGAATGTCTTTCGCCATCACTTACCTGGCAAGAAAGAGACTCGCTCGAACTGGATCGCGGTCCATTCAATCAAGAGCGCGACTACTTTGTTTCCCTCATCTCGGCCTTTACATCTCATGCTCAAGAGCTTTCGCTTACACCCCACACCTTTTTCGCACCAGTTCCTGATATGTTGGATTACAAGAGCATGGCCAGCTATCAGACAGCATCAAGACGGTGGAACAATTTTGTGGCAATCGGTCAAAAAATTGAGCATAGCAAGAACATTCTTTTCTACTGCATCGCAGGGCAGTTTTTGTCTGAGATGATACCCCATCTCTCCTCAAGCGTCAGAAACAGCTTCACACTTTCCCATCCGGACCTCCATCTCGGCAATATTTATGTTGATGAGGATTTCAATATCACCTGCATTATCGACTGGAGTTCGGCGTCAACTGGCCCGGTCTCTGAGCTGCTCGCAGCCCCGTCGCTAGGGAGCTCAGCCGCACCACCATCAGCATCTCTCACTGCTGCCTACCGGTCTGGTTTCAGCCAGCGAGCCACCAAAATCACCCCAGATCTACCCCTTTCAGATCTCTGGCAGACATCGGAAAGAATGTGGTATTTCACTCGACTAACTCGTTTACTTTCCAAAAATGACCACCAGCTCTTCGAAAGGTTGTTTGAGCTCATATACAAGACGAGCACCGATGACGATGGAAGAGAGGGGATTCTTTGGCTCTTCCACCAGCGCGCTAACCGGGACGAAAACATAAAGCTTCTGGCTGATCTTCAGGAGGAGGATCTGGCAGCGGAAGAGCTGCAAGAAAGGGAGCGAGCTTGCTTCCCTCCCAGCAGAACTGTAAACTCGGACGCCATTGCTGTGGCGAGAAAATTGACGCTGATGTCAGAGATGAATCCAGCTTTTCTTGCCGACCATAGATTGTGGCAGTGGGTTGAAGAAGCTCGTGTGCAGGATGAACTTCCTTAGCTTGCTTGTCATGTCTTCACATCAGCACTTAGTGGAAAGCACTTAGAGCGTTAATAAACTAGAGTGATATTTTACGTAAATCAAATGATGGTACAACCCGTCGATTCGAAATAATCTAACATCTATCCGAAGTATTGCCATTGCAACTCTTCTACTAGGGGTTAAACAGGCCAAATCAGCTGTCTGGAACGAATCTTGATCATACAATCACAATGAAAGGGGGTTACTCCTCTGTGAGGTAGCAAAGAACAAGAAGACGAGATCCGCCCGAGACCATCGCCTTTGTCGAATCCCAGCTTGAAAGCGCTTATAAAAAACAGGAAATCAATTGAAAACCAAAGTATAACTATATACAAGCCGTGTTACAACGCACCGATCCAGTTTCCGTCATATATAAGCTCCTTTGTCCGTTGTGAAGTCCTGTCTGTACTAGAGGCAACACACAAACCGTCCATTGTAAAGCCCCGTGCGGATATGGTGGTCAACGAAGAGGGCTCAGTGGCTCGTAGCCCTGCACAAAGTTGGAAGGGTGGATTCATGACATGCCATACACATACTCGATTCTCTTCGTGATTTGTTCCCATGTTCCATCGACCTCAATCTAAAAATTGTCAGGTTCCGTGTCAATATACAAGGAAAGTACTAATACGAACCCATGGCATCATTGTGCTGCCACTTGACCCGTCGGGGGGCGAGATAACAGTGCCAGTTAACCATTGGCCAGAGTCCACTGTGTGGTTTTGTTAACAAGGTTCTTGCGAGAAGTTTATCAACTAACCATCATAAAACCAAACCTTGGTGCCTTCGTAGAAGACTGGGTCTGCAGTAGCTCCGTTGGGAGGTTCGGGCAATCCCCGAGGGGGTGCAGGTCGCTGGGCTCTTCTCTTCTTGGCCATTTTGTCACAAGGAAATGAGAACAGGAGCGTAAATAGTAACGAAAGGAGGATTGGGTGGAGGACCGATTGTGTGGTTTGAGGAATGGAATGTTTAGCATTTACATGGGAACTGGTTTACTTCATATACACAAAAGACACCGGCATCATTTCAATCTAGCCAACTCAGTGTCCCTCGTTATTTTTAGTCTTGCTCGCTCTGGAACCAACACGCAGAGATCCAACGCTTCCGTGATACTGGCCGTCAACCTACCGGCCGTCGCATTAGAAATCCTACAGGTGGCCTCTCGGGAGTTTGAGTGATATGATTTGACGATTCCCAGTCATTGAATAGGAGAGCCGGACAGTTCTCCGAGGCTCCAGGCGCGCGCCTCGAGCAACCGCTGCTCTCCAGTTTCACTCCTTGGCATCGATTGCCTCATCCTTCCATCAGGGTCCCATCCGTCGGCATATTCCTGTTTCAGACATACCATTGAATATCAGGGGTGGGCGTCACTCGACATTGTCAGTAACGACCAACACGCAACAAGCACCCGCCTGAAGACCCAACCCAGTTCGTGATCAAGACGCCTGCTGTGATTGGTTACATTTAAGTAGTGTCAACTTAGAGTTCTGGCTCATACACTGACTGGGCCAACAACAGTTGGCCTGCGGGGCTCTATAACGCTGTGCTAACATGGGTTCCGGGCGTAATTTGTCCTGTGACGGTGCTTTCTTTTATATTGGCGCTTTTATCCGGTTATTCCAGCTATTAACAACTCCTGTCCCTGGCTGCCAGAAAAGAAGCGCGGTATGAAACCCGCAGGAGCTGCGGTGGGCTTGGGGTACGTAGTTGAGAATCGCCAGCCTCCACCTTGGGGGGGCTCGAAGCAATAGCCGGGGACCCCACTCGTTCGGCGGTTAACAAAGGCAAGGATCTGTCGTGGGCCAGTTGAAGACCTAGGTCGCATCCGGAGTAGCTCATCTCAGTGGCCTCCATTCCTGATGTCTATTGGTTCAGCCGTTGTTCGTTCATCACCAACAACATGTCAATATCATACTTCATCACCAACAGCGTATCAACATCGGAGCCTGATTCGTAGGCTGCTCCAGGCAGCAGACATCACGGGCCCGCTTCAAACCCGGAGATGCGGAAAAGGCAGTCCGACCAGGGCTTCTTCACTCGGGTCTGTGTTTTCGCCGATTTCCATTTGATCCTTATTAGGCAAATCCAAGCGCGACATGCCAATAAACGAATGGAAAATTTCTATTTTTATCCCTTTGCGCTACCTCGCTCACGCAGGACTCGGGACCCCGCAGCGACCGACCACGATACCAAGTGGATGTATTTCTATTCGAATGGGGGGAGGGGCTGACCCCAGTTGCTCTGCAGTGCATGCATGATGATGATGTGGCGATGCGACATTGCTCAGCCTCGTTCTCCCGCCATCACTAACGCGCGCCAGAACACTGACATTTATATTGAGCGTCATTTAAAGCCCATTAGTGGGCGCTTCTGATGCTGCGTCATACCCGACTACACTACCAGCTTCTGGCATCAAATCGGAGTTTAGGAGTTCATCCTAATATGCGTGCTCCTGTGCAGACGACATAAATCGAGGATTCTGGGTGTGAACGCCGCAAAATAGTGTCCTGCCCAACATTGGCCATCACACCCTAGCACCAGCATGCGCCAGTCTATCGTTGAAAGATAAGCATGATTGGCTCTGCATTGTGGGCTTTTGGGTGACAGCACCCGCTGCAACCCAAACGAAACGGGCCGGCGCCTAACAAGTTATGCACCTGACGCAAAATCCCCGCTTATCTGGTTACCGGCCAGTCTGGCCTCATTTCTACCAACAGGCGGCAGCACGGTGGCAGTGGCATGTAGGTATTCTGTACACCGATAGACAGTGCCCGAATCACAACACCTGCTGCACGCTAAGGCCGAGCCCAGTGTCATCACGCGCCCCAGCCTCAGTTGGCTCCTATTGGACATCAACGTTGACACGATCAAGCGCGAGCCCCTGGTGGGCAGGGGTGGGTTGGCGAGATTGATTCTCCAAAATTGTGGGTATTGGCCACCAATTCTTCCACGCCGCTGGTGCCATTCGGTCACGGTTTGAGCTGTGATACAGGACACAGCTACACCCACTTTGTTGGGGATGAATCCTTCACGTACTCGCGTTGCAGTCGGAAAGCCCAGAGCCTTGGCTGTCCTGGACTGGCAGACGCGTAGTGTCGCAAACACTGCCTACACGCCTGCGTCGTCTGGTCTGGTTGCCGGCTGCTCCCCCATGAGCTGACGGCTCGTCCTACCATAGTGAAGCGCGTCAAGCAGACATCCCAGTAATGAATATATATTTATTGTTAAAGGCATATTTATTGTTAAGCTTATCCATAAGGATAAGAATATAGACGCTGCCAATAAATATATATTGTTAACTATTAATAATATGGACCCGCTATTTTCCAGTGCCAATTCCCCCAGCGTGTTTCAGGTTAAATTGCAGTCCTGTACGCATATTGCTGCCTATCAGGCCCCTAGATAGGAGGTGAACTCCTCCAATGTTTGTAACTCCTAGCAACCGAAACTGCTGCTTCGCCGTACCCGTCACGTTGCAAGTACGCAGTTAGAAATACATCAGCGACATATCTCTATACACGACAATGGACGTCAACATATCCTCACTGCCCCAATCCAATGCCCCGTCAAGTTCTTCCTCCGTGTTACCCTCTGACAGTGCCTCACAAGTTGCCAGCACACTGTCGGAACCCGAGGCGTCGTCAGCTCAGCATACGGTCAATTCTCCGCCAAGACCTATGACGACAAAAAAACCGCTGGAATGGTGGTGCCGAGAAGAACAGAGGATTGAGTATCCATGTTTACACCAATTGGCCATCGACATACTAAGTGTACCGGCGATGTCCGACGACCCGGAACGGGTATTGTGAGGGAACGATCATGTGACTTTCATACTTTATGAATAGTCTCACTTTATGAATATTGTATAAATAGCTTTAAGTCAGAGCTTTCCTTAGGAATCTCTTTCTCTCCTTGTAAACAATCATTTTGCCCAAGTCGCACTCGACCTCGTTCGTGCTCTTGTCCCGTCACAGGTATTCTCTTGCGCAAGGCTGACAATTTCTTGGGACAGGGCGCGGCTCTCGGCTGATACAATCGAGAAACTTCAATGCATGAGCAACTGGGTGAAGAATGATTTGATCCGCAAAGTCTACGTGGCAGTGGATGACGAGGTCATGGAAGTCGCAAGCGACGACGACAATATAAGTGGGCCCTCAAGTTATATTAGGAATAATTCATAAGCTTAAGAATAGATAAGAATATAAGGGCACGGCTATGAATACATAAGAATATGGCAATATTATGTATTTATTCATTATTGGGATGTCTGGCGTCAAGGCGGGGCATGATCGGCCCCCCGCCCCCAAGCTTGGTGGTACCGGAAAGATCTGGCGTTCAGGTTGGCAGCCGCGTCTATGAAGGGTTCCGCATTGCAGGCGGCAAATATGACCGCCAACGCCTGGCAGACGCACAAACCGCGTCATCCACTAGCGTTACCGCGTCGATGCGCGTCGTGTTTCTCGATGCGTACCACTGGGTACCCTGTGTTGCATAGCAAGAACTCCATCGCACGGTCTGGGTAAAAGTACCGCAGCCGACAGTACCTGTGACTTATCTTATGCAGACATGTCACTTTCTCTATGCCCGACACCATGAACCCATTCGCTGTCCTTCCGCCTTGTTGTGTTAGCCCTCTCCGTAGATCCTGCCATCGGCAAAGATCAGTGAACATCCGGCTTCTCAAGTCAGCTGAACCACCGGTGTTTGCCTGCACTGCACATACTGTAAGCATTATGCTTGCATATCTAGTTTAACGTGACGAAGGTAGTGGTGAAAGGCAAAAGGTTTCTGCGTATTTGGATATAATTCAGGATACCAAACTCCAAATTCACCATCCCTACTCCATCAGAAGAACCCAACCTACCTGATAAGATTCATGCCAGATACTGCATCAATGCTGTGAACGGTGTTGCAGCACCTTGTCCTGGAACCAGTGCCAATACGTCTCAGCGAACCATCCGGCGAGGCGCTGAAGAACAGTGACAATTTGGCAGATTCCTTGAAAGCCGTCAGT
This sequence comes from Dactylonectria macrodidyma, assembly GCA_020744425.1. NCBI lineage: Eukaryota > Fungi > Ascomycota > Sordariomycetes > Hypocreales > Nectriaceae > Dactylonectria > Dactylonectria macrodidyma. Next base: position 213,205 of record JAGMUV010000051.1, on the reverse strand, counting down.
AGAGGCTAGTGGATGACGCCGGTTTGTGCGTCTGCCAGGCGTTGGCGGTTGGCATACCCCGAACAAAGTCTCCAAATCACATTCGCGAGCCCAAAGCGCCGGTCGGCCTGGTAAACCCTGAAAAGCACTGGTTCTGCCAGATCTAGTGGAATCTGATGCCATATTTGCCGCCTGCAATGCGGAACCATTCATAGACACGGCGGCCAACCTGAACGCCAGGGGGGCCGATCATGCCCCGTCTTGACGCGCTTCACTATGGTAGGACGAGCCGTCAGCTCATAGGGGAGCAGCCAGCAACTGGAAGAGAATAGTAGTAGTAGTAGTAGTAGTAGATTTATTACGCCCGGGAGAACGGATCTCATAGGGCCATGGAACACGCTATGCTATTTACATTTCTGCCACCTTCAATCCTGACCACAAGTAAAGCCCCACTTTCTCTCCCTGGATCGCTTTCGTTTGGCCTCGCTTGACTCTCTCTGACAGGCCTGCTTGAAGGCCAATTTCTCCAAGTGTTCAGCATCCTATCCTCAGCAGCTGAAGCGTGGTCTGTCAAAATGAGGCTGTATTGTGTTAGTATTGTGCCACTGTTTCCTGGTTCCGGCTGTTAGTATGTCCCATTCTCCTACTTCACTCCCAACCTTCCTGTCTTCATCGCAAATTTGATCGTTGCTCGCACCGCCTGTAGGTTAGGTGACCACTTCGGTCCGTCCAATGCCGACTTTCCTCCCAAAAAGAACGATAGGTTTCCTATCTCGCTTTGCCTGATTTGTCTTATGCCTTCGCGTTGTGCGTCCCACTTGGTGCATCGAAAGAGAAAATGTTCCATCGTCTCGACTGCCCTTCCACAGTCGCACAAGTCTGATTCCACTGCACCGATCCTCGACAGGTAGCTGTTAATCCTCGCCATTCCCGTGCGCAACTGCGAAAGCGTGTCTGCTTCGCGCCTCTTCAGTCCGTCGTACAGCACCTTTGTGTGTTTTCCTGGTAGCGCTTTGTCAACCCTCTTGGAGAAGCCGCCCACTCTGTCCGGTAGTGTCTGGTGCTGTTGTAGCTGCTCTCTCGCTAGTCTTATCCGCGTCGATCGGGCTTGGTACGGCTGTGTCTCTGGCATGCGCCCCGATTCAGTTGCTCTCTGGGCCTGTCTCTTCGCCTTGGGTCCCAAGGGGAACGCATCATCCCGAGAGGGTACCCAAATCATCTTGACCCTGTTGTTGCCTTTTCTTAGCCGTCGGATGTGGTTGTAGATTTCTCGGATGGCGCACTGTCCCGATTGTTGTCGTGGTCGCGCGATCGCCTTCAGTGCTGACTGGCCGCTTGACAGTATGGTAAGCCTTCGGTCCCGTAATCCGTCAGGCATGCATCGCAATGCCATTGCTATCGCCCCTAGCTCGGCTGTGTAGGGGTTCTGGTCGTCTCGCGAGCCGAGAGTGACCGAGTACCTGGCCATGACCCTATTCTCTCGCCCTGCTGCTTTGTGGCTGATGATGCCTCCCATGCCCGTCATTCCTCCTCTGTCGGAAGCGCTGGTCGCGATGGTGATGTCTTCGACACTGTTGGCTGCCGCTATCGCCACCTTCCGATCTGCCTCACACACCAGCGACACGCGGGGGTGCCACGGCGGTGCTGCATAGGCTTCGATTGTTTCCATCCGCCCGATTCCGCTCTCGCCGAGGGCAAGCGCCAGTCTCTTCATCGGCGAGATGTACCTTCGACTCACTGATACTTTGAGTGTCGCTAGCGGGTGCTTCTTTGGCAGCGTGTGCATATTGATGTACAACTTCATTCCAGCCAGAGCATGTCGCTCGTGTACTGTTTGGATGTTGGCTTCCGCTTCAGCTACTGCCCTCGCCACCGTCTGGAAGGCTCCCGTGATGGCCCGCGCTCCTATTTTCTGTGCCCTGTTGAACTCTTTCAATTCCCTTTCGCCGCGCGCATGCGCCCATACGACAGACGCGTAGTCCATGGCTGGGGCAACGGTTGCGACGAAGAGTTGTCTGGCAGCTTGTGGTGGCAGCATCCTGAGTCTCCTTAGACACATGGCTGCCAAGAGACCTTTCGTGGCGGCCTTGGCCATGTGTTCCTTGAACCTGAGCCCCGTGTCCATGATTACCCCTAAGAGTTTGGCCTTCGCTTTGGGCTTGACTTCCTCTCCATTGATCGTGAACGGCGCCTCGCTGGTGCGTTCAGCTACGCGCGTGAAGTGGACAATTGCTGTCTTGTCATGCTCAAACGTCGCTCCACTGCGTTTCCCCCACGCCAGTGCCCGGTCAATGATGGCTTGTATGCCGTCCCTGTTCGCCTCCGCCGTCGGCCCCGTGACCCAGGCCGAGTAGTCGTCGACAAACGCCATCGATCCGCCTTTCGAGTTAATCTTGCTTTGCACAAGGTCTGCGTTGAAGAACAGGAAAAGCACTGGCGAAAGCGGCGATCCTTGGGGAAGGCCGGCTTGCGGCAGCTCCCGTTGCTCTGACGTGTAGTCGTTCACCACAATGCTGGCCGTGCGATTGGAGCAGAACGCGCTTATCCATTGCACCAGCTTCTTGGGGATACCTCTTGCTTCCAGCCTCTGTAGCAGTCTGTCATCGAACACGCCGTTGTACGCGCCTTTGATGTCGAAGCTGGCCAGGCTGACCACCTTGCGGTTCCGCCATGCTTTGTACACTTGTTCTTGGAAGAGCAGCAGAGCCTTCTCTGCCGACCGCCGCTTCCTTGCCCCAAAGTGGTTTGTGGGCAGGAGCCCGAACGTCTCGGCGGCGTATGAGATCCTGTCCGCCACTACCGCCTCGAGGATCTTTCCCAGCGTCGACAGCAGCGAGATTGGTCTCCATGCCTTTGCGAGTGCGTAATCGCCCTTGTCCGGCTTCTTGAGCGGGATGATCTTTGCGCTTCTCCACTGGTCTGGTAGCTGTCCTTCATCCAGTGAGGTGCGGAACAGATGCATCACGCGTTCCTTGACCACCGGCCACAGTTGCTTCCACACCATCGCCGGCAGGCCGTCTTCTCCGGGTGCTTTCCACGCCTTGGCTGCCATGACTTTCTCCTCCACCTCCTCCAACGTCAAGTCTGGCATGGCCACTTCTCTCCGCCGCGGTCGTGGACCTTCGTCTTCGATGGTTGCTGGCAGCGGCGGGAAGAATGCCGTCAGCAGTTCTTCTGCCTGTTCCGCCTTGTCCTGCGTTGTCGTCCCGTCCGCCCTTTTCAGCCGGGGGATTTTGTCGCCGACCATGTCGGCACCGGGTTTGAGGTATTTGGCTGCTTGCCAGATATTGGCGCCGTCTGCGAGGAAGTCGTCCCAGTGGGCCTTCTTCTGTCTTCTGATACTGTCGTGGTACTCTTTGGATGCTACCTTTGCCCGGCTCTCTAGGTTGTCCTGTCTATGGCCTGCCCGCCGCTGCGCCCTCGCCAGGTTTCTCCAGTACGTGTAGGTTTTCCGGAGTCGAGTAAGGTCAGTTGTCCACCATCTCTTTGCGTATGGCGATGGCTTCGCTCGCGGGACCAGGGCGTGGATTGCGCCGAGGACCGCCTCCATCAGCCTGTCCGTCTGTGTCTGAACCCCGCCGTCCCATGGGAGGAGTGCCAGCCGATCTTTCACTCTCTCCTTGATCGCATTCCACGGTGCATTCTTGAAGAGCAGTCTCGGACTCGCCGTCCTTTCCGGTGTCGTGAGGTCAAACTCTGTCTGGATTGCCCTATGGTCCGACCCGTGTTCGGTCTGGTGAATGCCGCAGTGAACCATCTCTTCGGCCAGTTCGGACGACGCAAGCACCAGGTCGATCGTGCTCTCCGCACTACCCCTCTCCCAGGTTTTCGTTCCCCTGGGAAGGAGGCTGAGGAGGCCATGCTCGTCCATGAGGTCGATGATTGCATCTGCCTCCCCTTGGCGTCTGCCTGTCACCTCGTCACCTCCCCATAGTTGGTCGTGGCGGTTGAAGTCGCCTGCCAAGATCACGTCCGTTCTTTTCCCTGTGCTGTTGCGGAAGCCCGTCATCACCCTGTGCAGTTGCTCCATTGCCGTGCGTAGAGCATTCTCATTACTCCCTTCCACATACACCGATACCACTAGGACGTCCCGGTCGGGCAGTCGTATTATTGCTCCCGTCAGGTCGGCTGACGGTATCGGCACCTGCTCCGCCTCCAGGTCCCTGCGGATCCAGAGCATGCTGCGGATCGGCCATCGCATCTCGTGTCTCTTTGTCGGTATAAATCTCGTCCAGTTTCTGTGGTTGTTTGGTGCTGTCATCACCGCACCGTCAATGTTCAGCGCGTATGGTTCGGCTATTGCCAGCACCGCGTAGTCCCGCAAGTCTCCGTCGTTCATCATGCTCAATTGCACCGCATCCCTCTTCCCCACGTTAAGCTGGAGGATCTGGAGGTTAGTGCACATTGCCGTCATGTAGTTGTCGTACTCGGCAGTTGCGACTGAGCGATTCGTGTGGTCCTCTGCAGAGAACGCACTTCGGCTCGATCGCCTGGCACTGTGTGTGGCGGTGTCCCGTTTCCGCACATTTGCCGCATCGCTGGGGTCTGTTGCAGGTGAAGGCTTTGTGACCAAGCTCCCAGCAGTTGTAGCATTGGACTGGGCCTTGGCGTCGCTCGAAAACGTTGGTGCTGGCCGACTCCCCAGCGAGGTGAAAGTATCTCTCTTCCAGCAAGCGTTGCGCATCGCTCACCTTCGTAACGTAGATCACCATCGAGCCGTAGGATTTCCCATTCTCCTTGTCGCTGAGCCACTGCATCTTGGCAATCGTCACTCCGTTCTCCTTTCCCAGCGCCTCCGCTGTGCCTGGCAGCACGTTGCCAGCTGCGTCCAGGACCGCTGCCCTGTTTGCGCCGTCAACTTTGACCGGATACAGTTGGTCCCTGAGGACTCTTGCGCCCTTGACTGCTGTCTTCTCTGCCGCTTCCTTGACGAGCTTCATCTCCGACTCGTCTCGGCAGATCACCTTAATACGGTCTGCGTTCTTTGCGTTCCTCACCACAGCTGCACACCTCCAGTCCTGTCGGCCCTCCTTCTTTCGCATCTCCTCCTCAATGGCCTGTCGAATTCCTCCCACTTGCGCTTTGCCCTTCTCCTCCTCGTTGACACGCGATGTGTCGATAGTGCAGAAGAGAGTATCCGTAAGTGTGGATGGTGTTGTTTGCATCGACGCGAGGGTTTGAAGGTTGCTTGGCTGGCTTGACGGCGGGGTACGGGCTACGTCTGCATACGATGGGTGCGGGCTCGTCTGGGCGCTGTTGGCCTGAATACTTTTGGCCATCGCGTCTAGTTGCTCTCGCAACTGCTTTGTTTCTTCTGCCGCTTGTTCCCTCACCTGCCTGAGCTGTTCAATCAGCTGCTCGCGCATCTGTTTCATCTCACGTGCTGTCTGTTCCTGCATGCTTCTGGTTTCCTCGGCCTTTTTCCGGACGTCAGCCGCCTCGGCCCTGACCGTTCGTATCTCCTGCTGGAGTTGTCGGATCATCTCCAGCTGCTCGCTAATCACCTTTGTCGCTTTCTGCTGGTTCTCCACCAAAGCATCCCAGAGTCTCTCCAGCATCTGTTTCTGCTTGCTCATAAGATGGCTCGACGTTTCCTGGAGCATCGTCTGGAGCGTCGTCTGGAGCATCATCTGCATTAGCGATGAATCGCTGCGGGCCGCGCCATCCACAGCCTGCAGTCCCTCGTCCGCATTGTCCCAGTCGTTGTCGCCTGCTGCCACTTGCTTTGTGCCGGCATTCTTCGATGTCCCGGCCTGGCTTGAGGCTACTTGCCAAAACTTTTGGGCTTTCGCGGTTGGTTTCACGGGTCTCGACGAGCGACGCGTCGCGGTCACCGAATCCCCACCCGCGACCATGATCTCCTCGGCGGTCGCGTCCATCTCCCGGTGCCACGCTTACGGCAGCGCCAACCCGTTCTTTCGCCTAGAAGAGTGTAAAGAGTGTAAAGAGTGTAAAGAGTGTAAAGAGTGTAAAGAATGTAAAGAGTGTAAAGAGTCAAGAGAATAGTAGGGATGCCTGGTGTTCGCAGGGCGCAACGAACTAGATGACATCATCGATGCTTTTTTGTCCTATATATGCGTCTGCTTTAATTGAGATCAAGCGAAGGGGATGCTTATTAGCTGAGGGCTTGTGCTCATCTCGCTCTACCAGCATGGCACAGACCATCGCAATAGAAACGGGGCGCGTTTCGCGTTTTGCCAAACACGCGATTTTGGAAACGGGCCCCGTTTCTGAGGGCAAAACGAGGGGATGAATTTAAAGGATATGATTGGTCTAGAATTGGAAACGGGGCGCGTTTCTAGTGTACATTCTTGAGTAGTAGACGAGCATCACACTATTTGTATTCTATAAAGGGGGTCGATGAAGACATTGTACTAGTTCAGCTTTAAATATCTTGCGCTTGCGCTTAAGCATTTGCCTCCGCTCCGGCCCCTGAAGTAATAGACCACGTCTGTCCTGTAAACACAAGCCGCCCGTCTTGCCTAAGTTGCTCCGGGTCGAAATAAACACAGAGACCGATCCTCTCGCTGTTCAACCAAAACACGCGGAAGATCATGTAGACTTCTGAGCGATCTTCTTTGTGGTGAATGCGTCCCATCTGCGTTAAGTTAGCTTATGCTAGTAGTAGCCTTCCCTGAAATACTTACAAGTTTGTATTGGTTGCCGCTCATGTAGAAGGGGGTGTCACACGGCCCAGTTGTCGTCTTGACTTCTATGTAATACTTGGGCCGCGCTCCATGCCATTGATCATGATCGAGATAGCCACAGCCGATGAGGGTGTCGGTGAAGTGTCCTGTAGTATCGGCATAGACCAAATCTGCGGTCTCTTTTCTGTTCCATTCCCTCATGTGCGTGTAGTCTGGATGGATCGTCACGTATGTTCTAATTGTGCTTTGCCAGTTTGCACGATCCCAACCTGGCATCTCGAGTTGGGATAAGAGCTCGAAGACCTAGACGAGAACTTCAGTCAGCCTTGAACATTTGTGTTGTGCATGCAGCATTACTCACGTATAGCTCGCCCGCAGCCCCAATCTTCTTGTCACGCTCTAGTTGGTTAGTGGACCGAAACCTGGTCGTGACATCCAATCCGTCAAAACTTTCATGTTCACCTGCATTTCCCGCACCCCCGGACAGAGCACCACGCAAATCACTCATATCGAATGACCCCCTTGATGGAAATGTTGCTCTTCGGGCTTTCTCAACAACCCTATTCAGAATCGCGAGATATTGCGCGTCTTCAGAAGGTCGAATATCAGGCATTGGTGATAAGTACTGACGAGCCCGAGGGCTCGAATCGCTTGGTGACTGTGATGAATGATGAAGTACAGTTGGTCGCGAGGGGACATCTCCGCTTGCAGAGCGAGACTGATGTGACAGTTGGCTTTGCCGAGAAATGGTCTCAACAACTGTTTCCATGAGGCCACCTTCGGGCTCAGCATCCGATAGCCCAACACGTGGTGACGGGCTATCATTCACCGAGGAATGAGTCGGAGTCATTTGTTGTTCTGAAGAGGCGTCGTCAGTTTCAAGGGGATTGTCAGATTGTTGCTGTTCTTGCTCCTGCTCTTCCTCTCCGTCTTCATCTTCATCATCGTCCTCGTCTTCGTCATCATGACCTTCGTCCTCATTCTCGAATGCCACTTGTACAATCCCCTGGTCATCGAGAATGTCGTCAAGGACGGACTGGTCAGAGGCAAAAATTGAAGTTAGAGCGTTGACTGCATCAACTTCAACAGTTCCTTCTTCAAGACTCGTCGGGTGTTGCATAAGCCATGCCGCAAGCCTCTTGGGCAGAACTGAGCAAAAGCACATTTCTTGCGGTTTGCGTTTCCTCGGGACGTAAATAGTGAGTCCCTCTGAAGTCTCGTCGTCAATATGCACTTTGGCGGTTGGGTCCTCGACTTGGAATGGCCGCCTGTTTTGGGATATTTTCAATACAGAGGATATTCCGTCAATCTCCATGACTCTCATTGTGCGCAGCTGCTCATAGAGCCCCTTTTGGTCGTATTGAAATCGAGGGCTGTGAAAGGTAGATGCTACTCTGGTTGGTAGGGCATAATTAGCATCATTCGAACAATCTCATCTCTTTCAGTACGTACCGAGTGATATAATAAGCTTTGCGTCTCAGGTCTCGGTTGCGTGATGAGATCGGCCGCCCAGGTCCCGAATCGCTGGAGATTGAGGTGGTTTCTGTGACAGCATTGGATAAGTGTCGATCTTGGAGGCTCAACCACTCCAAGAGTGGCTTGAGAAGATGAACGTCATCCAAACCAAAGTCCAAAAGACTAATCTGGTCCTGAAACATCGCTTTCCGCTTGTCTCGATCTCCAATCGCAAAGTCCACGTCCACAGAGGTCAACACGACAGTCCCACTCGGATACCTAACGGGAAAGATCTTGGCTTTTCTGATGGGTTGTGGGTCCAATCGGGTTGGCTCGGTGTCCAAGAAGCCATTTAGCAACAAGATAGCCGCTTTCATATCTCCCACGCTTCTCTCAGGCGACTGCCGCAGCTCATCGTAGATCATCTGGAGGGTGAGCAACTTCACCCCCAGTTTGCCGACAAAAAAGCTTTTTCTACCCTCCCAACACCCATCTAGGATGGCTTTACCGCGTATTGCTGTCTCGCTGGACCACACGCAATCAGAGGTCTTGTACCAACCCGACTCGCCTTGTCGCGTCTCGTGATAGATGAGGCGAGATGCCTCAAATACAGCTCTGTTCTTGTGTCAATATATTGAAACAGGCAATGCCAATGGCTAAGATTGAATAAAACGTACCTCGGATCGAATGTGGGCATTATGTTCTCGTCCAAGTATTCGTACAACGCCCATATGCGAGCTTTGTCCTCACAACCCGCCTTCCGAAGTGCCTCTAGCTCAGCCACCAAATGCTTAAACGAAGCATCAGGTACTTCGAGCGTTCTGTGAAAGAGGTTCTCGATATATCCCATTTGGGATTCGTCTACCATTCTTGAATAGAGAATCTTGAGGGAATGTACCGTTGTCATATCCGGGGGTGCGACCCACAAACAACGAGATGATGATGTCCACATGGGTGCCTCTTCATCTTGCCCGAGGACGCCTTGTCCCCGAAAATACGCCCTATTACCAAGTCAGTGAACAGTAATATGTCTAGGAATAAACTACCGTATACTCACCCAATTTTGCGTCGAGCTTCTGGTTGATCATTGGCCACCGCAAGTTTGAAGGAGACAGCGACATATAAGTCAAACACCTTTTCGGACTGACTAGTAGAAGGTTCAGGACATGACCGCTGGATGTAGCGGAGTATTTCGAGAAGGAAGTCCATGCTGTCATCCTTCCCGACGAAAAAATACTCGTTCAGGAAATTCCACTTTGTTCCAAATGGCTGAGTCATGTCTAATCCCTCGAATCTGAGAAAAGGGAATTGTTCGGGACGTTCCATGTAGCGGTTGACAGATTCTTGCAGATTCTGGAAGGGAAGCCAAGTTTCTTTCAGCTTGAGTGAAAAATTCACTCCGCAAAGCGCCTTCGCGGAAAGACTTTCAATCTCAGATCGGAGAGTCCGTTTTCTCTCCAGATTTGACTTCTCGCGCAACCAGAGATGCTCAAATAAACCCAAAAACTTATCCGGACGATGCTCAAAGACGTACAGAAAAGTATCTGACAAAGTGTCTCCATTGCGTGACAAAAGTCTCAGTCGATCGCGGATGCTAAGGGATTCACAAAGCCACTTCTCCCAACTTGGGTGAGATGCGGTTGGCTTAGCTGGTACGTGTTCCATGTTTTTCGCATGCAAAAATTCCACAGACAGGCCAGGTGCAGTGCCTTGGGCAGCCAGGAGGCTCGCGGGGCTGTAGGCATGATTGGTGCCAGGAAGATAAATGTCCACCTCAAATGGGTTTCTGCTGTACCAGGTATCACTGACAACCTTGACATTTGTGTATCCTCCTGGTGTGTGTGTGCCAGGCTGGTGTGTCAGGTAAAGATAAACAAGGTAGGCCTTGAGTGTCTCAAACGATTCGCTGGAGTTTGAGCTGAAACGCCTCAAAATCGAGGCTCTCACTTGGTCAATTGTTGCCTCGGAGACTCCTAGTTGCCGAAATAAGGCGGTTCGATCAGGATTCTTAGATGCGGAAGGACTGACTACCCTAAGATCCAAGGACAGAGGAATGTCGATGTCACCTGTCGCTGAGAAATAAACCGGCCCTGACGCAATCGATATAAATCCTTCATCTCTCAAAGGAAGCAAAGGAAGCGTTTTGAGGCGTAATGCAATTGAGGGATTCTTCTCGAACCACCGAGAAAGCACTCGCGCCACAACCGAGTGCCAATCATCAGTCGTGTCTTTGCCTTGCATTTTTGAGTTGGCGCTGCGAAGATCGGTCTCCAGCAAATTGAGAAGAATGTCGACAGACATCACTCGGAGCCCATAGTCTTTGAGAATATCCACCGCCGATTGATGATAATTTGGTGAAAGGTACAGATCTATAGCTGGGTCGTCAAATACAGGTCGTCCGTCTCCGTCTTTCGCATCACTGCCGAGGATCCGTACGTCGCCAATGAGGCGCAAATCAGTTCGATTGCGCGACCTCAAAACAGGTCTTTTCTTCATCAGTTCCTTGATCTTGTAATCTAGGCCCGACCAAAATGCATCGGAACTCTCATCCAAGGATGGAAGAAACGTTGGCCAGTCGTAGCAGAGGGTAGGATGCTCGCAGAATTGTAAAATCGCCTGCATGAACGCGGTCGCAATCCAACCACGGAGGTCCAAATTTCTTCGTGATGTGGTGACTATGTCCTGCCGGTTGGCATTTGTGTCGAAATCCGAGTGAATGAGAAACTATATGAAGGCAGTCAGCATATGCTTGCATTGCGCAGGAGTAGTCAAGCTAGCCTTGTAGTCGGATTTTCTGAGAGGCAAAAATGCGAAGAGGTCTTGTTTTTTTCGTGTCACAAGTGGCTTAGAATCGCTTTTGAGCGGGAAAGCCAAAATAACTTCAGCCATCGAGGAGATTCTTCGAGCATCGTCGGTATCGGGAAGCTCACGGTTGTCGCTCCGCGTCAAGCCAGTTGCTGTCAGCTTTGTGATATGGTATATCTGGCTTTGGATTGTTTCTTCCCTATGACTAAGAGAGGTAGTCTCCAAAGACACGCGGTGTTCGTCAATCTTTTGCTTGCGGAAATGTTTCGATCGCTCAAGTTCGCCATTTTCGTCGTAAAATTCGACGCTGATTTGCTCAAGTTTTCGGAGGAAGAGTAAGCATGTTTCCTGGAGCTCGTCTAATTGCATGGAGATGATCCTCTTCAAATGTTGAATGTCGCCTTGATCTCCTTGGTCGTGGATGTATAGTGTCATACGAGTCAAAGGCTTGGGTATGGTCTCAACAGGATTGACCCAGATTGGTCTGACCATGCCAATACCCGGGTCCGTTTTTTTGTGTCGGAACTCGAACGAGAAATTCCCGGACTGGATGTGAATTCTAGACGCGGCAATGAAAACAGACTTGAATCCAATGCCCTTAGCACCGATGTATCCGTGGGAAGCCGACTTGGTGCTTTGTCCAACAGCGCAGATAGCCTCCAAATCTTTCTCATTGAATCCATCCTCATTGCAATCGACAATGATGTGATTGGGATGTATTTTGAAGGAGATGAAATGCAGTGCACCTGCTGCAGTAGCCTTCTCAAAGACGTTGTCCTCGGCATTTTGAAGAAGTTCAAAGACAAATCTGGCGCCGCTGCCATAGATATGCTTGGCTAATCTGACAAACAATTAGCAGACGTGTGGCCAAAGGTTTAAGCTCGGCTACTCACATTTTGATAGAGTGCGATGCCGCGCTTTCCATAGCCAGCCAGTTTTCGTCAATTCTCCGACGGTACTCAGAATTGAACCCCTCGATGTCGTCCATCATATCTTCATCGAGGATTCCCCACTTTCCGGCGAGGCGGCGGACAATCTGCTCTGCTTCTTGTGCGCTCGCCATGGTGACTCAGTGTGATTGTTGCGTCTTGTGCGAGCGTGGTTTCAATACAATAGAACGGCCAACCAGCAGCTGGAAGACCTAGGGAGATTCGTTGTCGAGATAAACCAGAAGGGAGAGAAGTTGCAGAAGAAAAGCCAGCCGAGCCTGGTGAAGCAAATGACCTCCGGTAATTACTGATGCTTTGACTAGTGCGACAACTGTTATGCATGTTGGTCACAGTTGAAAATGCGCTCCCCACCCCAGCGGCAAGCTCGGCGATAGTATTGGCTCGCGAGGAATCGACCCAGGGTCAAAACCCAGCTATGAATGTTACACAGGACCAACAGCAGAATATCCCTGCCCACTATCTACAGAACAGGGGTTGTTACAGTAGTTCCACCAGAACTCGCTTCTTTCCAAAATGCTGCCAGTTAAGCTCAAGAGACCTGTCAAACATCCTCCAATGGCGCCCTCTCATTTCATTTCGGTATTCATTATTTGAATTGGAAGCCGTATTCTCAATTCAGATACACTCTAGCTAGCGTTAGAGGTCTCGTACCGCGCGCCCATTTCGAGAGCCTGACATAGCGTTCAACCATTTTTCAGCACTGACTCTCACACCAACCTAGCTTATCTATTCACCCTTTTGCTGCTGCATTGCAGTTGTTGTTTGTAACCGAGCTTCTTGTCTTACCGATACCGAGACCTATGAGTCGCTTGTCTGCCGGCAGCAGCCAAGGCAGATAAAACCGTCAGGATGCCGTGTTTTCTCGGCTAACGTTGCCGGAAATGCATTGACCCATTGCTGCCTGCTGCCCAAGCCTACAGCAACACCAAAACAGCCATCCAGACTGCATGTGCCTTGGTCGGGCTGAGGTGGCTTACTGGTGGGTTGCTCGGGCGCCTGATCGGCTGTGCTACGTTTGAGGGAGGCCCAAGCGGTGGTCAGTGATTGACATGAATCCTACGAAGTAGTGGGCTGGGCTGCCGAAATGGATAAGTCGGGCTCTGGTCAAAACAGCGCGTCCGCGATTACTTATCAAACTATGAATTTACTTATCCCGGGAGGAGCATGTTTTAGCTGCACAATTACTTCTATATACATAGCTTCTGGCCTACCTAAACTGGTATTTAGCTAAGCATAGATACTTAAGCTCACTAATAATTCCATAATAAAATTTGAGTCACTGTTGTTTCCCAATCAATGGTCTTTTTCCCTTTCAATGAGTCCCCGTGTTGACGAAATGCACCGCGGGTCGTGGACTTTTACACCCGCCAAGTACAACATACAGGATTTACAGGGACAACAATCCGGTAAGGCAGCCGCATAAATGCGGCCCAACCGTCCTAAAGGGATAGCTGGCGAAATGTCTCAGGTGAGAGTAACGTGGCGGCTGTTCACTGGTACATCCTCGATGAGGTCGAATCAACAGAACCTGGACGACATGGTACGCTCTGACCGGCCAGCGGAATGTCTTTAGCCACGCCATGGTGCTGCTCACGGCCAGAGCGTCTCCACCGCAGGAGCTCAGCTCCTCCGAACGGTGTCACACAACGAATGCAGTGTTACGACGCACGTCGACTGATGGTACGATTGGATCGGCGTGGCAACGCGGGACGGAGTAACCTCGAGCCGAGGGCCAATAAGGATTGGAGCGCGCTTTTCCAGGATCGCCACGATCCATCAAGAAAGGAAACAAGTATATAGTTTCGCTCATTCGCACATCTCCTGTCTATCTAGTTCTTCAGCTTTCAATACAATTTGATTACTCAAGAATACATCTTGACATTATCAGACGTGATTCGCCACCCCACGCTCAGTACGTTACGCCCCCATAAACCAGTCGGGTTACGGTTTACTACGTTGGGAACCTTGACCGTCACACATCTGCATACCAGCCAGAGACCCAGAAGAACCTTCTTATATCCCGAAGGATTGGTCGTCTAGCCTCCCGATCCCTCCAGTAACCGAGGAGTTATACATATAGATCGCAACAGCGGGAAAACCACAAGGGGAGAAAAACTGCTATAGCTGGCTGCTATTAATCAGGTTATATCTCGCGAGTCCTGATGCTCTTGATAGCTTGGTTCTAAAGCTATCTTGGGCCTGGCATGAGCAATATAAGGTGAGGCCAACTCTTTTAATTCCTCAGATTGTATATCTGTTAGTGCCCAGATGGACGCTAAAGACTGTTACAAGTAAAAGTGGCCTGTGCAAACTCCGCACCTTAGCAACGCATAAACAGTGGCTGTCAAGAAAAGATTTTTACAGGAGAGTTGACGGGTAATAGGATAATAACGAGACTCTTTAGTATAGGGTAGGCAACCGAGTCGAAAGAGTAATTCTCCGAAGAATTTCATCTCCAGCCTTTCTCTATAGCACGACCAACAGCTTAGATCAATCGGGCGCGAGATGAAACGAGACTTGAAATACACCATTTTGAGCAATTGTCGAACTATGCTATTTCCCGAACGCACACAACGTATGCTTAGCCCATGTCCTGGTTTTACTGATAGAGATATGTAAGGGTGGTTGATCGGAAATCGCTGTGGCATGGCTATTTCCAGCTCGGAGTTAAATCGTCACGATTACTGTTTAGTTCGGCCGTTTATATAATGCTGTTCCTACATAGTGGAGACGCCCTGACTTGTCTAATGCTTTCTGGAAGGAGAAATATCCCCACCTCTCTGAATCGGCCCCAAGTGTGGGTGACAAGATTGCGTTGTTACTGATGCGGAACAGAGCTTGGATCTTGAAAGCCCTCATAGCCTCTTGCGAAAGGTGTCGGATGTCTTCCATAACGAGGCCGCTTTGACTAAGCATTCGTTTCCCTAGTCCAGCATCGAACGCATTGCGGTGCATGGTTCATCGACTATGTTCGATTTCAAAGCATCATGCAGCGTCCCATTGTAGTCCTTGTCAATTGGATGCTTGGTATATAGTTGAAGATTGTGCTCTCGAAAGGAACACACTCTTCATCAACACCTCCACCTTGATTCTCAACCTTCACATCTATTTGTTCTACTCGCAACTACCAAAATGAGTGCCCCTTCGAGCTACCTCATCACTGGCGCCAACCGCGGCATCGGCAAGGGCTTCGTCCAGCGCATCCTGCAGAAGCCCTCGACCACTGTCATCGCTGCTGTCCGCGACCCCTCGCACCCGACGTCCAAGGCGCTCGCCGACCTGCCCAAGGGACCGGACACGAAGCTTATCATCGTCAAGCTAGACGCTGCTTTTGAGACTGATGCTGCAAGTGCCGTGGCTCAGCTCCGCGAACAGGGTGTCACTCATCTAGACATCGTCATTGCCAACGCCGGCATCGCTCAGGGCGGCACCAGCGTCCGAAAGACTTCCGTCTCCAACACGCTCAAGCACTTTAATGTCAACGTCATCGGCCCCTTGACCCTCTTCCAGGCCACGGCGGATCTTCTCAAGGCTAGCAAGACCGGCAGCCCCAGGTTCATCGCCATCTCCACCATCATCGGCTCTATCGGGTCGCAGGAGACCTTCTCCAACTTCCCTGAGAGCTCGAGCCCCTATGGCGCGTCCAAGTCGGCCCTGAACTGGTTCATCCGTCTGCTCTCCTTTGAGGAGCCTTGGTTGACTAGCTTCATGTTCCACCCCGGCCTGGTGGAGACAGATCTCACAGCCGGCAGCGGGATGGATATGGAGGCTCTGGGCGGCATTTCGGTGGAAACGAGCGTGGCCAACATGGTCAAGACGACATTTGAGATTGACCCCAATCAGCTTAGCGGAACCTTCCGAAACAATGATGGGACCATTATCCCCTGGTAGAAAGTTGCGGCCAAACATCGTTTTAGGCCTAGGTCAAGAACCATTTTTGAACTTTTTTAGAGAACGAATAGAATTACGTTGTAGAATACTCTCGACATTGATGATGATAGTGGTTGCAAACAATGGTCAATTAGCAAGTTTGGCGAAAGGGTGGCAGTGAGTCCAAGGCCAGACCTGGCCGCCGCGAAATCGCTTGCCAACGGTAGATTGAGATCCCCATCGTTGGTTCATGTCAATGCGCATCGAAGAAAATGGACGTGCTGTAAAGTGAATTATTGCGTGTCAAGTCTAAGAAGTCTAGATATTAAATCGATGGAGAGGCGAGATGATATCGGACGAACATTGCACCGCTCCCAGGATGTAAATGTGGGCTTCTTTAGCGCAATTACTGATGGGCAGAAAGGATCGGGACAATTATGTGCGCTACGTGTTTTTAGTGACAATCCACAGTCCAACCACCCCAGTCAAGGGCCAATGCTGAGACTCAAGGTGCCGCCACATTACTGATGGCGCATTATTCGGTGTGATTAGTCCGCTAGTCTAGCTTTCAGCAGGCACTCCCTTGAAGTGAGTCTTGAACAATCTTCTCGACCTTGGAGGTATACAAGATAGGGAGATTTCTGGTTGGACAAGGTCCTTCAACTGTCAAGGGAGAAACATAAGCCAACGTAAGCAACACGAGTACCTAGTCACAAGGATTTTATTGGAGCGATATCAACGTGTCATGCTGACAGTGATAGGACAGTTACACGGCTACTCGCATCTCACTAAGTGGCCAAGCCGCTGATAAATCTACGTATGGAAAACACACATAATAAGCTTTGGTGGAATGAAACCGGCGATAGAGACTAATGAAGCCAATTTGCTGCGTAATTACATGGCTTGATTAGTTCCTGGCCATGCACGCATGGCTTAATCCCGAGTCATTGGCTTTGTAGCCCCGTAAATCCCAGAACCCCCAGTCAAATGAGGTGTCTCAACCCCACTCTCTCCAGTTCATGAAGCTGTCGACCTGTTTTTTGTGATGGCCGACTTGGCAGCAGCCCCCACAAAGATGAAGGGCACCGGAGACGATGCGTCGCCAGCCGACGATGAGCTGAAGGTAAGAGTGAGCTGAGGGGACAAGGTGTTTGACCTTGCTAAGATGGACCCAGCAACGCAGAGAAAGAGGCCGTAACTCCCAGAGGGCCTTCAGGCAGAGGCAGATTACGACCATCAACGAACTTCGAGATCGCAACCAGGCCATGCAGAGCGCCATCGCGTCTCTCAACCGCGTTACGTCTCGGCTGGGCAATGCAGAGCTGAATGAGGCGATGCGGAATGTCCGGCAGGCTGCTGGTCTCGATGATCTGGAGGAGGGGGATGGCCATGATGATGACCAGGCCATCGAGGAGCTCCCAGTAGCGCAATCTGGAAGAACACTGCCCCCATCCGCGTCGTCTCACCCGCTAGGGCATCATCCCGTCTCAGCGCTACCCAGGGCGTATCATGAACAGCAAAATCAGCAGCAATATATAACAGCAAGCGAACACCCGTACGGTTACCAAACCGGACGAATGTCCCCCCGCCTTGGCTATGGTCTGTGGCTCGAGTATCCCATCAGGCTGAGAAACCCTCCCATCGACATCGTTCCCTACTTGGAAACCACCACCATGCTTTCCAGCGTCTTATTCTGGTCCGGCCTGTTCTGGGGCTTCAAGATCCTCCAGGCGGCCCTGGGCGGCAACAGCGGGGCCGCGGCCACCGCCCACAAAGTATTCGGCGAGATTGTTCCCATGAAGCCTGACCGCCACATACTCAACGGCATACACGCCAGGTTGACGTTTCGAAAGCAGGGCTTCATCGCCTCTGATCACCCAGACTACGACCCTGACGGCGGGACGAAGATGCATCGCATGATGGCCCGCACGTGTGAAGCTATCGGAACACCGCTCGAGGCCTTTCTGCGGCCGGATCAGGTTGAGAGTCTCTGGAGGGAGAGACTCGGAGACGAGTATCGAGTCATCGAACAGGCTTTGCAAGGCTTGGGGACACCAGAGGACTTGTCAAGGGTTCAGAGGTTGATCGACAGGATGGTTACCGGCTGTGTGTGTATGGGGGACGGACCGCGGGCGAGGTTTGAAGTGGTAGTAACAGTCCTTGAGACTTGGATGAACGAGTCAACCGTATCGTAGCCGTGGAAGCACCGGCAGCCACTTACAATATCCAGCTATATCTTCGTCCCTGTGTGCCACCATACTTAGTATCCGGGGTGAGGATATTGTCCAAGGAGAAGCAGGCGAGGTCTTACTATAACGGTCCATGTTCGCATTTCCGCAAGATAGTGACCACACCTTACCACCCAGCCTCCGATCGCGACTTCGAAGGTGTTATCCAGTTGATGGCTATGTCCAGACACATCAACTTCCCCTTAACTCCGATGACACCATAAATCAGGGGCGATCTGGGTAAAATGCCGAAATTTGTAGATTACTCGGCAATCGGCTACTAAAATCATGGGCCAGATTCGGCTGTGAGCATCTCCAAGCGACACTCCATCTCGGATCCGCCTGCTCTTGCGCCAAAGGAATTACTCGGCCGCTAGAAGCTCCAAGTAGTGGTTGGTCACGCTTTGAACTTGTTCCTCGAATCCCGCAAACTTCCATCCAAACACTCGCTCCGTCTCGGACGCATCGAGGCGGAGTGGTCTCGACGGAACACTCCCATCCAGGGTCAGCACGCTATCGGCTATAGCCTGGCTGAAGCGCTGCTTTGCAATGTCCTTGGCGTCATCCCACGTGGCTCCTTCCAGTCCGCCCGAAGAGCAGATGAAGTTTCGGTTGCCAGGGATCGAGGGGTTCAGCGCGTCAATGTGAGCCTTTGCGACGTCGTTTACATGGACCGAGACCCCGAGCGTAGGCATCTCGGCCTTGGATCCGAGCAAGGCGCCGAGGACGTTGTTGTTGGTGCCGCTTGCGACCTCCTCCTTCGTCGTGTTCAACTCGTTTCTCCCGATGACCATGCTGGGGAGGAGATTGACGACATCGAAAGACGGCTTCTCCTCCGCGACAAACTGGTGAGTGGCCGCAAGTGCCAGCGCCTTTGCCACTCCATATGCCTGAATGGGCAGGTCGAAGTGAGCGTCAGCGTCAGGCGGAGGGTAAGTATCTTGAGCTGCTCAGAGGTTGCGTATCAGCATTGTAGACAGTTGGGAGGTTCATGCCATGTGCATACGAGTAAAGACCTTGGTTACATCATCTGAAATGATGTAGTCCCACGTAAGCAGCGTGGCAATTGAAGATGTAATGACAACCCTCTTGATCGATGAAACCTTCGCCGCCGACTTTAGAATGCCGACGGTGGCCATGATGGCTGGGTCAATGACATCCCGTTCCAAGTTATCGCTCTTAGTAGACCCTACATTTAGCAATTGACCACGAGGCTAACGAACATTAACCAAGCACTTACAGATAGAGCGAGAGGAGATGCGACGTGAACAATTCCGCTTGCGCCGTCAAGCACTCCGTCGAATGCACCTGGCAAAAGCAGGTCTGGAACAACGGTAATCTCCAACTGCTTCAGATAAGGTAGGATAGATTTGGACCCTGTAATGAGGGCGGCTTGGCTTGGCTTGCGTATGATTGCGCGGACAGAATAACCCCGAGTGAGAGCCTCCGCAAGGACACGGAAGCCAACATGGCCAGAGACACCAGTGATCTAGCACATGTCAGCTACAGAACGAGGAAACATGTTGTGCTTCGGGGTCGGCTCCAAGATGGTGGGTTGGCGCTTACCACGAGTAGCTGTTCCGACATTTTGAGATGGTCTTATTTATGGATGGTTGGTTGAAACAATGATAGATGGAAGAGAGTCATGGGTCGACTATATACAACTATGATCATTGCCATGTAGTCATCGGGTCAATTGGTAAGTCTCAATCGCGTTATCGATAGAGTTTGGATTGGTAAGTCTGAATCGAGTTACTGATGTGCCTCCATTAGTAACCCGGGACACAATTTGTCCGAAATACACTTCTCAAATCCACTGAAGCTCAGTCAACAACAAAGCATGTCATTGCTCAATTATATGTCCGGTACATACGACTAGTACTGCATCTCGACAAAGCCTCTTATTCGCCGTCCAACTGCAGGTCTGACACGGCTCCATGGCCAGGTGCATGGACGCCCGGCTGAACGACAGAAGCCTTTCTCCAGGAATCCCCACCTCCCCGAAGCCCCAAATCACCCCCGTTCAGCTGGAGATGGCAAATCTATTATCGATTCGGCCCAATTCTTCAATTTTATGCTCACATCAGACATTCAAATTTCTAATTCCCGGTGGTGAGTCGTAAATGCAGTAAGAAGATGAGTCTATTGACGCGCAAAGCGAAGATGGAAAGAAACTGAGAGAAAAGGAAAAACGATGTCAGTCCGTTTGACGGGCCCGACAGTCTCTTTCGTGTCATTGACTAGCTAGGGGCCAATTTGGCCAGGTTGAGTAATGCTAGCTATCCTGACACTCATTAAAACGCCGAGAGTTCAAAGCCACCATCACGATATTCTATAGTCATACAACCCGCTTCTCCACCTCAGACTCTTCATGTTTCTGCTTGCCTTGGCCGACAGCAACCCCCAAGCAGGCACACTCTTCACTAGCAGACAAGACTCTAATTGTACAGCAATGGCAGGTCTCTTCCCAAGTTGAGCTCCAGTTCGCCCAGTGTCAAGTTGTTTGACAAGGCCAAGGCTCTGCCGACAAGCTGCTGCACGACCGGATCGGCCAGACGGCGAGTGAAGGATGCGGAATCCTGCAAGAAGTTGTCCCGCGGAGGACGCACCGACAGATTGATCGAGTCCTTGGCTGCCGACAACGCTCCTCGGGGGAATAGACGCAGGCGCGAGGTAAGCTCGTCGATGTAGGCATACATCTCGCCTGATGTGTCAAAAGCCTTGTTGATCCAGCCGATTTTCTCCGCGTTTTCTGCGTTGATGTCCTTGCCGCTCAGGATGTACTCCATTGCCAGGCCGCGGCCGATGAGGCGAGGAAGATGTTGGCTTCCTCCGCCTCCAGGGATGAGACCGGTGCCGACCTCGATCTGCCCGAGGAGCGTTTCGCACTTGGTTGCGAACCGCATGTCCAAAGCCATCAGGAGCTCGTTGCCTGCTCCGCGGGCTCTCCCCTCGACAGCGCCAATGGTGACCTGCGGCAGGTTCGTGATGTTCCACATAAGTCCAGAGAACTTATCTCCAACAGTTTCTAGTTCATGCATTAGATGTGGTGTTAGATGGATTAGAAACTGGTGCCTTGCTTACCGATTCCGGGCATGAGAAGATCCAAATGGGCAGAGAAGAACCTTGGAACGTCACTTTTGAAAATAACGACTTTGGTTTCTTTGTCGACTTGAAGTCTTTTCACAATGTCCGTCACCCCATCCTGGAAATCCACGCCCCAGAGATTGATCGCAGAGTCTGGGTTGTGGAGAGTGATTGTAAGAACACTCCCATTCTGGGCAGTCTTCAGGCCTCGGTATTTTGGGAGACGCAGGGCAAGTGCTGGGGACAGGCTTGAAAGCAGGAGCCCAATCAGCGCTGGGATTTGAAACCACTTAGGAGACATGTTGACAAAGAATGAGTGAGTTGAGGAATGAGTGGAATGTGACTTTGGTGATGTGGTGAGAGTAGGGGAAATCAAGCGGGCACCGACGAGTTTTATATGCAATACTTCGCTGCAAATGAGGGAATCCTAGTTGAACTATAATTCTACATGCCCCGAGCCACCGGTATCTCGCACGCATGAAAGACGTTGAAATTACACACATTTTGGTGTTTAGCTGCTCTCACATGGAACTGCGCGGAGTTAAGGTGAGTGGCTCCAGGACAAATGCCGAGCGACCAAGTCTCGGCACAGCGTACTAGGAGTCATCGGTCCAACTATTCCGCCGCCAACGCGTACGTACACCCACAGACTCTCCCGCAGATTGCCGCCTGAGCAAACCCCCTATTGCTTTGAAATAGAACGGCTTATGCGTCTTTGCACTGAACGGTTGGGCACAGCGAGCCGGACATGTAACAAACTAATCCGAAACACGTCCCGCCAACGCCGAAATTCAGGGCTTCCATCCATATGTTACTGACTGTTCCTGAAATTTCAGACAGGCTATTGCGTTCTATAAGGCGCTTACTAAGTTGCGACCGTGTCAACGCCTGGCCTTTTGCGAACGCCATCGTCACCGGTGGGGCAAACGAGCATGGTGGTAACGACCAAACCCGCTACGCCACGGCCAATGAATCAATTTACGGGTTCGTGATCGATATCTCCAGGCGATAATTTAGTACGCGAGTTTCGACTACCTAAACTTTCTAGAAAACGCTAGTATGCTGTTGACCGGGACTGCCGGCTCCAACTAGCCTCTGGCGGTGACGCATGATGTGCGTGCATTGCCTCCAGAAACAACCTCGAGTCTCAAATTACTACGTAGTGAGAACTGGCTACCGGGAGAGAATGGCCTTTTGGTCGATGCAGCCGGGGCTATTTGCATTAGAGTTGGCTAGACCATATTCTTAGCCCTTGCTTTTGTCATGCGTTTTTAGGTGTCGGTGCAACTCGACTCCAGTTACTGATTGTGGCGTTATCCGGCCGAAGTGATTTTCGGGACAGGAGTGAATCCTTCCGATGCCAACCAGTGGTCCTCCGTGCGTAAGGATCTCAAGTGAGATAACATAAAAACATGATCTCGTAGTTTTATAAGACGCGACTTCTCCCAGCTTAATTCACGGCTTTTATTTATTAACCCATTAATTAAGAACACTGCCGACCCATCTTCCTCTCATCTATTCGTACACACAACCCATATCCAGTCTCTCAACGCATACGTCCCTACCATCCAACATGTCCAAATCCCTGGTCACCGGCGGAACCGGTTTCATCGGCCTCTATGTCGTCAAGCTGCTTCTCGAACACGGCCACCATGTCAACACTACCGTCCGGAGCCTGACGAACAAGGCCAAGTGCAAGCCCTTGCTGGACCTCCAGGGCCAATTCCCGGGTCGACTTTCTTTGTTCGAGGCCGACCTCGTAAAAGCCGGCTCCTTCCTCCAGGCGATGAGTGGATGCCAAGTCGTATACCACATCGCCTCGCCGTTCTTGACTCCGTCCCAGATCAAGGACGGCTTCAAAGACTGTGTCGAGCCCGCCCTTGAGGGTACGAGGAACGTTCTTGAATCCGTCAACAAGACTGAAAGCGTGACACGTGTGGTATTGACGTCATCCAGTAAGTGATTTAATCCCGAGGATCATGCTTGAGCCTTGCATTGGTACCTGACAGCACTTTAGTCTCGGCAATGTACGGCGACAGCAAAGATGTCCTGTCAATGAAAAACGCAACGCTTTCTGAGTCCAGCTGGAACGAGACCAGCAGCGTCACACACTACCCCTACGCTTACTCAAAGTTGATCGCCGAGCGCGAGGCCTGGAAGCTCCACGACGCCCAGAGCCGCTGGTCCCTGGTGGTCATCAACCCGGGCTTGGTCATTGGTCCATCTCTGAGCCCGGAAACCGCTTCTGGCAGTCTGTTCATGCTTGAAGCCCTGTACCGCGGAGAAAATAAAATGGGATCTCCTGATCTGTCGTACCCGGTGGTCGATGTCAGGGAAGTGGCCGAGGCACACGTCAAGGTGGGCGAGAACACGGCCACCAAGGGGAGATACATCATCTCGGGCGATCACACGGTCAGTCTGCTTGACATGGCCAATTTTGTCAGGCCGATTCACCAGAACCCCAAGGCCTTGCCTTGCTGGAACATGCCCAAGGTCATGATCTACCTTGCCGGGCCCTTTATTGGTATCACCAAGAAGTGGGCAGATGGAAATGTCGGCATCGGCTTCAAAGTTGACAACACCAGGGCGATTAGGGAGTTGGGCATGGCTTATACTCCAGCAGAACAAGTGCTCCAGACTCAATATCGGTCCTGGGCTGAGCAGCAGTCTTCTAAGTAATTGTTAATATGTACTGGAGGTATAGAATTTCGTTTCCATTTTCATTTTAATATCTGCTAGTAGAGTGTTATATGAGACCTGTTTTAACATCGTGAGCGTCCATCAGCCTTGACTAGCTTCCCTGCTCAGCCTCCTTGACCAACGAGCCGGTCGATTTTTTGTGGATCAAGTCCTTCGTTTGCAAAACGTGTATGGATTCATCCAAATCATCGGCTCGAGGGATGGATCACGTTGTTCCCCTCTCACAACGAGCTGTCTGGGCTACGACATCAAGTGGATGTAACAGGTCGGATTGCGTGGCGGGTTTTCGGAAAACCCCGCTAAAAACCGCCAAGCCCTTGACATCACCAAAAGGACCGTAATTTTTACGGATCTCGGTATTCATCGACGGCCAAGGCCTGCACGGGCATAAAAATAGGATAAATAGGCTCGTCTAATTGAGCTGAACAAAATGACATATGTCTCGAGCCGTGCATCCGTCTCGTTGTTGATTTGTGAGCGTTTCTGGTCATCGCTTTTATTTTCAGGTGATGACCTTCTATGGGGTGGTTTACAAGCCCTAAAAGGCCGCCAAGTTACGACCAAAACAGGCCAATTTTACTGCACTTTTAGGGGGGTCTAGGCTCAACACTATAAGCAAAAAAGTCGTGATAGTCGGCTCAATTCAGGGGTAACTAGCAAAACAGTCGCAAAAAGACAGCCAAAAACACCACGTTTCACGGCTCTGGCAGCCATCTCCGGCCCAGATCCCCGTTCTTTATAGCCTTCCGCACCTTATCAAGAGACCAGTTGGCGCACAGCTCCTCAATTCGCATGACAACGAGTGAGTGTACGCCGACGTCGCGCTCGCCCCCCCGCTCTCGCGCCTTCTGCGCGATGAAGTCGATTATCGCCTTCCTGCTGCAGAAGACGGACTTCTGGTGTTTAGGGCGCCAAGCAGAGCCATAGTCGGCCTCCAGGGACTCGATAGAAGGCATGCCGGCCCTCCCGTTCTTCCACACGGTCCACAGATCGCGAACGCTTCTGAGGTCTAAAGGAAACTCAAAGTGTGGTATTTGCGGCTCATCCGCCGCCGCCGCTCCGGCCGGCGGCGGCAGATGAGACGCAGGGGAGGCTAAGCCAACGGCTCCCTGCTCTTCCACATGCGTAGGAGCGGCGGCCCGCAACGAGGGAGCCGGTGTCATCAAACGTGCCGGCGCGCCGCGGCGCCCTCGTTTCGGCATTTCCAACCGCTGTGAGACCGTGCTAAGCCCAGGGCTGATCGTGACAGTATAGCTGATTTTGGATAGCTCAAGTATCTGTCTCGACAGCTTGTTAAGCTCTATCGTAAGTTGATAGAACATCCTATCTACTGTTAAGTTCACAGCGAGCTGTTGGCTTTGTAAGGAACGCAGTTTCTCTGCAACGGCAGGGATGGCTCGATCGATGGTGGCCACATAACTCTCTTCCTCAGCCGTTCGGCAGGCGTCTTCAACTTGTAGCGTGAACGCTGCAAAATCACGACTTTGGAAGACTGAATCGCGGAAGACAGGATGCCGAGGATAGAGCTTCCGCAAGAAGACGGCATCCTGTAACAACACTTCGCGCAGCCAGCCCAAAAGCTCGAGAAACGCGCCGGCAGCCTTGTTCGGTTCAACGGCTAAAGAAGCAGTATCGTGTGCTTCTTTCCACCTATCGAGATCGGGCCAGATGCGTCGTAGAAGAGCGAGTGGCGGCTTGATAGTGTCGCGCGCGAGAAAGTAGGAACCTGACCAGTCAGGGTCAAAATCGGCCGAGGACCTCATAAACTCGAAGGGTAGTGATGTAAGGTAGCAACCCATCATCTGGTCACCGTTATTCCATCTCCCGGCGCGCCGTATCTGTTTTGCATGGAGATCAGCATATAAACGCAGTACGGTAATGCGGACTGAAGAGCGCAGTTGAACGGCCGAGCGGAAGGGCTACTCCAGAGGTTTACGGGAAGCTCATAAAGGCTACCGGCAAAAGAAATTCAACACCAAGGCTAAAAAGCCGTGATAGTTCGCTACTATCCGGCGCGCCACCTCATCCACTCGAGATGTAGAAGGCCGCCATACCATTAATACAAGGCCAAATCGGCCGAAAACATAACGAATCGAAAGCTCCTAACACACCTGACCTTCAGGGACGCCTGCCATATCGGCGTTCTGTGCTGCTGCGACCCGGGGAGCGTGCGAAACTTTTGAGGTGGAGATTCCGCACCGGCTGTACAGCTTGCTCGTCCACGACCGCGCCGTTTGGGCTGAAAGCGTCGCCTTCGGATCCGTGGCGGAGCGACGTAAGACCTTGAGATCGTACCACTCCTCACTGCGTTCAAAGCTGGGAAACGGCTCCTTTTCCTCCACCTGCCAGCGCCAAAAGAAATAAAACGCCAGCGCCCCGATAAGACAAGACCGCACGTCACGGTGCCGCAGGGCGGCCCCATACTCCATTCTCCCGTGTTGATTCGTCTTGCCCTGGTTCATGACAATCACCAAGGCGTACGTTGGGAACTCCCGGCTCTTCTGGCCCTCATTGGGAAGCTCAAGGCGAAAACAGTCAGGGAGCTCCATTGGCAACCGATTACTCTGCCTCAGGAGCATGTGGTTGCCCAGGAGGAAGTCGACCTGCGTCCGAAAAAGCGCAGAGACGTCGTCGTCGCTCTCCCAGACTGCAGACGTGTGATCGGGGATCTGCGCCGGCGTGTAGACGTCTTTTATCGTGCCCTCAAGGCGGTCGCGATACTCGGACCGCTTGCGGCTCCAGACGACGGCGAGAATGCTCTTCTTCAGCGCCTTGAGCGCGATTCCCTGCGGCCGAGGCGCCGGGTTCATATTCCTGCTCTTCTGCTCCTCATACAGCCTTTGTATGGCCGAGATATAGCCCCGGACCGTGTTGTACTGCAGCCGGAGCTCCTCCTCGTTAAATAAAGGCTCGTCGAGAGCAGGAGACTCTTCTTTCGTAGCCGCCTCGCCGGCAGGCGACGTGGCAACCACGATCGTATCTCCCGAAACGAAGAGTCAGCGATACGGCGTCAAGGGAAGGCCAGCCAGAGGGGGGGGGGCCGGTACCTGAAGCGAGTCGCCGCCTTTTCACGGCGGCGACGTCCTCTACGACGCGGGCGGCAGCCGCCTTGCGCTTCCTTTGCTTTGTCACTCGAACTCCTTTCTTCGGGGCTCGAGTGACGACCTCCTCCTTCATAAAAAGGAGTAGCTTGCCCTCATCAACCAGGTCCCCAGGTAGCTGCTGGCCCGGCGGCCAGGAGAGCTTCTTGTTGACCCAGTCTTCAGGGATAGGCGGCCAGTTACTGGCGCACCAGTTCTACAGTGGCGTCAGTGCGTAAATCGAGGGCAGGGAGCAACAATCTGACCTTCCATTCGGCCTGTTTTGGCGAGTAGTTCTTGACCGTGTTCTTGGGCGCCGTCCCCTCCAAGTCGAGCAAATAGAAGTCCATGGCCGCCCGCACGCGAGCATCTTCAATGGCGATAGAATCCATAGTACATAGATGACAAGATACGGGGTCAGCTGGGCCGGGAGGGTCGTGGTTGTGGCGCAATTGCAGTGCAATTAAGGTGGATGATGGAGGTGGTGATCGACGCGATTTTGGTGGTTTATTTGCGGCGCATTTTGGAAGGGCGGCGCATACAAAGGCAAGTCAGCTGACCTTCGGTTTTGTCACTTTTTTCTGCGGCCCCGCGTCGTTTGTATGGGGTTTTTCGCGCAAAGGCGAAGGGCCTGTGGAGAGGCGTGACCTTCGATTCTGGGGCTGGTTTGGCGCCAAAATGCGCGGACCCACAGGGTCTTTGAGCGACCGAAAAACCGGTCCACGATACCCCTGCACCTGTTACACCAACAGAGGTCAGACATAGACATCAAGCATATGGCCAAGAAAGTGACAGTTTCTCGGACATGATCCATTTAGATGGAGATATTCATCTCAGCGTACAGGGAAAAGCATGCGTTGCTTGGATTGGTTTTAGTATAGTGTCTCGTGTATCTGACGATTAATAATAAAGGAAAAGTTTGAACCATGGGTCTGTCATGGAGGATGGATGATATCAAGCATCATCTCCAGCTCGATTTGTAGTTGTCGCATTTAGGGGTCATATTTTGAGGGAATCTTGAGACGTTTGAAGAGTTCCTCAGAGACCGGAATCTAAGCTCCCGGCCTCAGGCTCCCGGCTTGTGGGTTCTCCGGTCCGGGCCTCCGTCCCGACCTCCGGAAGCCGCCGGAAGCCGCCCACAGCTTCAGGTGGCTGATATGAGGAATCAAACCATGGAGAAGCGTGTCGCATGTATGTACATATCGGTGAGGAGGTCAATGAAAACTTAATCACGTCGAAGGTTAGACAAATTGTAACCAGCCGCGCGAATCCAGTCTTTTCGTTCCCTCCTGGTGCTAGGGCGGATCTTCTCTCGCCATACTTCTGGAGTGCAGCCCCGGAGAGACATTTTTGCAGGATTCAATCTGATAGTTGTCAAGGAATATAACAGAGACGCTGTCGCTTGCCGAGTAACCGATTTAAAACGCGGAATAATTCTCTTTAATGCTGTGAAAATATTACTGTATAATACCGCTGATGGCTCAATTTTGCCCAATTTCTCTACCATTCTCGGTCGACCTGGACTCACTGGGACTTGAATATGGCCCACACAGCGGGTCCGCAATTGCGGCCACATTAACCTGGTCATATTTTTGGGTACTGCACTAGCTCACTTTGTCACGAGCCTTTATTCTGTGAGGCGTCTGATTGGGTGTATGTATGTTCTTGATTGCGTCCGGTCCCCGCTCTGAGTCCCTGTACATCCTTATACTGAAACCAGCTAGAAGGATATAGCTATAGCAGTCACACGCCATATACACGCCCAGCTACCCAAATACACATCGTGACATATGTGGTGCATTCTAGCTGGCCCGCCTTAGAGGCACCCTCAAGACAATTCTCCCACCCCCTTGCATTCTGCCAAACGTAGCAGCGTCTGTGCTTCTGGGTCGCTAACCTTGCCTGCGTGCTGATTTGACGATCTGGTGCCTCGATGCGACGACAACCCATTTTGCCCAACGTGGAATCTTCATTTGGAGGGAATCCTTGTTGTTACCACTGTTAGATACGAGGTACAGAATGTCTCTCTCGCTGTCTTCTGGGGCCTCTGTTTGCTTCTTCAAGACATGTCAACCGGGCACAATGATTTCCTTCTCTTAACGTAGATGTTTGATTATGGATCACAGCGGTATCAGCTGGCCGAAACCGAGCTTAGAGATTTGCTAGACCACTAAGCTTATCCAGCCAGGAACAAAACGGACCAAGTATGTGTATAGGACGAGGATGAGATGAAACCAGGCTAGATTCGTGGAGGCTGTCTACCAATATGCCAACACTGCACCGTCAGGCAGTCATAATGACATTCCTTACTGGCATTCAGCTTGTAACGTCCGTCTCTGACCCCACTAAGGTAATTTTCTGTTGAGCCTGCTCCGAGTCCAGACTCCCAATCGAGGGCGCACGTAACTTCCATCCAAACCCGCAATTCTTCTTCCCCTGATGTATCAAGCTTGGTACTTGTTAATTTGCTCAACGAGGAACTCAGGAGCTTTGCGACGCGCCTCGCTCAGGTAAAACAGATGAGGAATCGTAATACTAAGTTCACCCTCGCAAACCGCATCGCCATCGTTACAGAACACTCGAAGACGGTCGATGGGATAGTTCGGAATGCGGCCGTTGTTCTGTTTATTTTTGGTGTAGCCGAAGAGAATCGCGCCGGCAATCTTGCCACGGATCGTTGGGTTCAGGTCACGTATGGACGCGGCGACCAGGGCCGCACCTTGACTGTAATCACCATGTGAGTATGGCTCCTGTCCAAATGTGCCAAAAAGGGACTTGTTCTGTACTAACCTCCAGCCGCCAGAAACAAGCGTAGCGTCAGGGCATTTTCTATCAGCAAGCTCGAAGAGACCGATCATCTCCTGAATAGCCTCGGGGCTAGTTCCATCAGGCAGTCCATTGTCGCCAATAGCGGCGGAGTAGTCTCCCCCAACTCCTTGTGTCCAGACTTGGTCTTCGCCAAGCACAGCTTTAATACCATCACCCACAAGGCCCCCTAAGAAGCCCTAGAATATGTCAGTATGGTTTAACACACGTACAACGAGTAGTCTTACCAGGTTTCCGAACTCCAGGGAGCCACGAGCATACACGAAGATTACGCTGGGACAAGAACCCGCGTCCCCGTCGAGCAGCTCATCACTCGAGAAGAGAGCTCGAGTGGTAAGGCTGCCATCACTGGCCGCGGCATCGAGTGGAAGGGCCCTTGAAAGACCCGCCAGTAGAGCAACGATGGGGAGGAACTTCATCTTAGTGATTTTCGATTGAGGGCAATTTGAAAAAGATTAACTAGCAATTGAAAAATGTGATGAGGTGTGGTGGATTGAGGATCATGGTATTCTGCGATGACGGGTGCTGGACTTCGGGGATAGTTATATGCATACTGATCTTGCCTGAGAGGGCACGGCATCTGATCGTAAGACCCAAGCGTTTTTAGCTTTCACAAAAGATCCCTATCGGCCCCCGAATAGGAAAGTAATGGTCACAAAGACTGAAAGCGATCGTTCAGGGTCGCCGAGTGTTCCACATGACAGCATGTTACCTTGCCAGTCTCTCGAATCTCTGCAAGATGCTAGCAAAGCCCTGTTTCCTTGACCTCATTTCCAAACACGAGGTTCAGTCGGAATCTGCCAGGGTCATAGCAAACCGCCTATCGAAGGATAAACATTTAGCCAACTCATTCTCGTGCCGAGGTTCATAGAGTACCGGTAACTGCTATCAGCCTCGTGGTAGGGATGTCACCGGGGGAGAGTCGTCAGACAATTTCGCGGGGAGCGGCGGAGCGGCGGAAGCTTGGCAGTTGGGCTGAGCTTTTCTGGAATCATCATTGCCCAGGTTACTGATAGCCCCGGGCGCGTCTGCCTCGGCAATACGTGACACCACCATACCCCAGTCTTATCGCAACTATTCTCGCGACATTTCGCCACCGTGCCCCATCCACCTGAGTCGCTGTGCAGGGTAACCCTGCCTCCGTTACTTCCTATTGAGGTAATAAGAGTCCATGGAGCATTTCCACCATCCAGGTGGCTGGCTATGTTGTCAGTCTCGGAGGCCTCATCTCCTACTCCTTCGGCACCGAGAAACTCCCCGCGGCTTTCCAGATCGCTGTGTCTCGGGTAGGGGGTCCATTAACGAGTTGGTCATCGGAAAATTTCAACCTTTCACCAGGTTGGCGTCACGGCGAATTCCTCGGACTGGCCGCTCTAAGTAGCGCCTGTGCTTTCTTGGCATATTTACACATACCTGCGTCGCCTTTCACATGGAGTTGGTCGACCAACTCGTCTTGATCGGCGTTTACAGCCTTGAACTCTCCTGTAATAGGATTAATTACTCTTCATATTTTTCGATTGTTTACTGCTCTCACGTCCGCCCGTTGGGAACTGAAGCTTACTTCTAGCTGGAATGGCTGACAGGCTACGTTATCTCGGTTACTTGCAAAATATACAACTGAATCTGTAGTTTCTGGATCTTGAAGGTGGCATTCACTAGGGATCTAATAGGGTTTACCCGGGGCTTGTGGTACCGATATGAAGTTGACGGGCCTCAGGTTTACAGGAAAGTGCTATGCCCCCCCAGAACCCAGCATTTGTCTTATTGAACTCCTCGTCAGACTTTGGCCGTCCGAAGAGCTTGTAGAAGCCAGCGCGCCGTTTCAAACTCCACATTCTGACACACCGTGTTTACTTTTCCATATCTGTAAAACGATCCACGGGATATTGGGAACGACTGCTCCTTATAGCCAAGTGTAACACTCTTCGGCAATGGGGATTTGAACACTGTAGACCGCGTTGGACCAGAGTTTGGTGACAAAAGCGAAGAGGCCGAAAGAGAAATCGCTCTTGATGCTAAGTCCTTGGGCACAAACCAGATCATTTGGGTGATTGGCTTCATCGATAGTCTGGCTGGCCGCAAAGGCGAACTCGTTGTTAAATCGAGGACGGGCTGTGAGGCCGGCGGTCAAATCAACGACACCTAGGACCTGGACGATGAGCTGGAAGGTGACGTCGATCCAAGTGTCGGCCTTAACGCGGGCACGCTCAGAGAGGTCAAGCTTGGCGTTGTAGACAGGCTTCCAGGGCGTGGCGCTCGTCTTGTTGGTGTCGAGAAAGTCAAGGTGCACGCGGCCGTTTTTCAGGCCCGCGCCGACGGTTCCCGTGACAGTGACGCCAGCGGCAACGTCGATATCAAGACCGATGGCAAACAAGAGCTCGGGGCCCAGGGTAATGATACCCGGCACGTCGATGACCATGTAAGACAACTCGCCAGGGCTGTAGGAGAAGCTGTCACGATACTCCGCGGTAACGGCGATGGTGACCCCAACCTCAGCGTCAATGCTGGTGTCGACATCGACATACAGCTGCTTCAGCTTTGCCCCAACGACGTCGTAGTCCAAGAAGCCTGAGAAAGTAACACTGGCGGTGATCTCGGCAGAATCGGCCGACACATCGAGGTATGGCGGGAAAGAGTAAATCGGCATGTTTCTGGGGAGGCCGATGGTGCCACCAATGGTCAGACCTTTCTCATCAGTAGTGATTCCGCGTTCATTGATGACCCGTTTCGCAACGGAGCGGCGGTTCTTGGCGACCGGAACACCTTCAAAGGCGATGGCAGTGTTTGCTACGTGACATCAGCCATCGCTAGTTCACAAATCAGGCCCGTGTCGGGGTCAGGAAGGTAGTCTTACCAGCTGTGCTAGCCACATCCTTCTTCTCCGCATGAGCAGTGAGAGTCAAGGTCTCCGCGTTGCCACTGAGGCGGTTGACAAGGAAGACTCCACGTTCCTCTTCAGTATCGCAGCCACCCAAGTGGTTGGTGAAGAAGACGAGATCGCCCTTGTTCGACCATATTGCAACAGCTGCTAGGAAGCTATCCTTTGAAGTGAACGAGACGGCAATGAATCCATCGGTGCAGGTGACGTTGTCGATGGATGCTACGTCCTCTAGCAAGACGGTAGGGTTCTGCATGTCGAGGTCAACATGGACCAGAGGCTCAGAATCGATTCCGTACTCAAGAGCGACGATCTTGCTCGGGGCTACAGCCGAGTCATCAGTGCGCGCCTGTAGGCTCTTGGCCTTGGAGATGGGTTTGAGGGTGGTAACTTCCTGAAGGCTTCCGGCCAATGCCGTGCTGGCCAACAGGGCTAAGCAGCTGAGGTAACGAAAGGCGTTCATTTTCAACGCCTGGCAATGTATGTGGATGGTCTAGGAGGGAGGAAAAGTCTAAGGAGCTGCTCGTTGAGTGAAGTCACCACGACGTCCAGATGATTGGAAAAGTACTTCCATGCTGGAGGCGTGAGGGATATATACGCAAAATATAGAAGATGGTAGACCAATAACTGAATAGACTGTATTACTTCTGCAGGAGTTGCCCGGTTTCCGTCTCTTCATCACTCCATTTGCTTGGTCATCCATATCAACATGTCCACCAACACGACCGAAGGGTACGTAAAACTGTCAAGATATGCCCGTGGGCATTACTCTGTGTTGTTACCGTGTCGAGCGGTCAAAGCTGATCCCATTAGAGAGAAGGTACCATTACAGACAGCACGTGCGAGGTGAGAATGCCACACCATGCGGCCGCTGGGTCCTACTTCGGCCTCGGTAAGAAATGAATCTTGACCACAGATCAAGCATGTTGGTTTGGGCGGGTGGGGGGGGTGGCTTTCTCCCATCGTTGAAGGCAGGGGCTGGCACTTTTACTGTATCGAGTATAAAGCCAATTGGAGCCTCATGTCAAACCCCGCTCTCGAAGGCGACAGACAATTCGATTTCAAAGCAAAAACACTGAACTAAGGCCAGGAATTAAGGGAGATGCTGGAGCAGCTTGAGCTCTACGATATCCGGGCCCATTTCGCCCACCTAAATCCCTCACCGATACTTCGACCTCCTCTCGATATTCTACGAGAAGCTGTCACATGTTGAGGAAAAGGGCACAAGTGACCGCGCGTGACGGCGGTCACATGTGCAGACGACGACGACATCCAAAACTCCTGAAGCGTGAGGAGGCCTGATTCTTGCCCTTTTTCTCTCCTCGCGCTCCGCCCTGTATTTAGTCGCGATCTTAACAGTGCTAGCCATCGATCCTCGAGCTGAGCCGTACTGCTAGGCCCGACCTAGACGTGAGACCCTCACAGCAATCAGTCCTTTTTAGGAAAATGAGATATAAGTTGATGTGCATTTAGCCCCAGACACGTAGCTTTGCAGACCATCGGAGCCTGGATGACAGATATCAGGCGGCAGAATGACGACTCGCGGTCCGACGCAGGTACTAGTGCTGCGCCGGTCAGGTTCGCGTCCCGAACTTGCTATCGTGTCAGTGCCTTGATGCGATGCATTTGAAAGGATGTCCCATTGCAGACCAGATGGCTGCAGTGGCGTTGTTAAACCCCTCATCTTCGTGTTCTTCGACCCGTGCGCCGATCCGGCCGGCGCAACTGTTGTGCCGTCATCAGTAACCATTGGAGCTAGTACATTGCGGATCAGTCATTGACAGTCAAAATGCCTCAGAAAAAATGGGAGAGCACGACGATTGCCGAGCAATTATGTCGCCCAATGTGGGTAATGCTCTCAGGTGGCTGTGGCTCCGCGCAGCATCACAGTCAGACACCATGCTTGGCATGATGTGACCCAGTTTCACACCGGACCGATTCACTTGTAAGGTGACTCATACTCGAGGATGATAATAGGCACGCAATCTCTTATTCGCTTTTGATGGATCCCTTCCCGGAAGCTTTGCATCAATTTTTTGCAACTGTTAGAGAGTAAGTTCAGCATCTGTAAAGCCCCCAGAGGACTAACACCACGTCTGAAGCAACTTCCGGGTTTCAATTTTCGACACCTTCAAACCGGACCCAAGCATTGGCAGACGGGGATGAAGACAATAATTTGTGCTCGTAAGTAGCTGCTCCTGCTCCCCCGGCTGCTAAACAGTCCAGTTATTCAACCAAGACTCGATAATCTGGACTGTCGCATCAAACCTCAACCGCGGCCCGTCACCCAAGCACACGCTGCTCCTAATCATCATGTCAATCAATCTACGGACCCTCGATAAATCCTCCGAAGAACCCAAGCCTTGCAAACCCAGCTCAATAACCTGATAACCCTCTCCAAGTCTGCCCCTTAAGAGATCCTCGACTCTATCTGGCCGCAAAAAGCTTTCGAGCGGTGTTCCATTAGCCGCACATGTGCGAACCATCATGCCCTGTATTCGCATTCCGCCTTCAGGGTCGTATCCGGGGTGGTCAGACGTGACATACCCCTGCTTGCGAAACATCAGTCGAGCGTGGATGCCATCAAGAACTCTGCGGTCGGATTTCATTGGAACAATCTCACCAAATACCTTACGAGCCGTTGCTGCAGCCTCGCTATTACCGTCGAGTGCAGCCCGGAGAAGATTGGAGCCCCATAACAGACCCGACCAGAAGATGACGCTGGAAAGAGTGGTATTGGCTTCCAGGTAAGGAACAATATCGACGGGAGGGTTGTTCACCCTGAAAACTGGACGCTCCAGCCAGAGACCGTACCCAAGCCGTGGGGACATTCGTCCGGTCAGGTAACCCAGTTGCTGTCCGTTTTCTGCGCTGTCTTCGTGTTGAGCTGGCCGTCCATTTTCTGTTCCGGACGGCACTGTGCGATAATGTCCAGATGGAGGCGATGAGGGTGCGCCGGTCAGAGTGAGTGCTTGTGTCCGTTGTTTACCAACTGTGCTTGGGTCCGCTGCGTGTCCATCACCGCAGCCATCGGCCCATTCCGTGTCATCATCGAAGCCGGCAGCTTGCCGTGCGTTATGCACGGCATCATTGAGCTCCGCATTTCCTAGCCGAGATGCGACGCGAGTTAGAGACGCGATGGCAACCCGCATCGCATGGTTGCTTTCCCGAAGCTCGTTGATCGCCGTAATCTGTCTCTGTCTGAAGGCTCTCTGGGCATTTCTGCCTCTTTCTCTCCGTAGCTGCGCCGTTGTCAGCGGGCCGCACACTCTCCAATCAACTAACCCCCCCTTTCTCGTTGCGCTTACTGTCAGGTCATCATCAGCTGGCTGGGTATCAGCTCTGGTGGCTTTCATCTTGGGGTGGGTGTTGGTAAGTACGGAGGAATCGCATGGAAGGTCAGATTAGGCGGAGCTGGCCTGTGACTGTACGGACCTCTGCGCCTAGATGGCGCCAGCTGGAGACGCTGGGTCGGAAGGCTTTATTTGACTGGATGTGCTGGCCCTGCCAGATTTACCGGGGCTGCCGGCAGGAGACACCAATCGTTACTCTGCTGCCTAGCGGTTAACTACTAAAACCGGCGTCTTTATCGCCGTTTCTAGCATACGTCCGAAACCTCCAAAATGTAGGAAATTCGTGCATTCAATGGACAAAACTCTGCTGCCCCGACACTCGGCTCGACACTAAGACCCCTTGGACAAGTTACGGCTTGTTGCTTGGCTCACCCTTGGGGCCCCAGGCGTGCCCCCACCCCCGAAATGGAGATCAATGCTACAAGGATAGGAAAGTTAAAGCACCATTTTCATACACGGGTGTCGCATATTAGTCGTACCCCACTACAGCGGCTGCCTGCAGGCAGCTGCTACTGCCTAAACGGGCAATGCTTTCATTTGTGTATAAAGAGCTACACGACTCACTGCATCTAGTCATTGGGTTCTTGCTCCTCAGATAATTCTCATCAATTGACTGGTGCCATCAAATGATCCCTGTGGAGCCAATTGTCTGACAACGGGCTTACTCTAAGGGGGGGGAGGGGATGACTTTTTCGCGGCCTTCTCTTAGTCCAAAACCTTGTCCGCCCTTCAGGTCACCCCACACAAGGCGGTGAAGCCAGCCGGTTCGACACGCCTTAACAATCGAATTGGCCGGGGATGGCTAGGACAGCCCAAGCAAATGACCCAGCGACGGCCATGCATGTAAGTATGCACGTCCATAGTCTCCTACTGTAGGGCTCCCTATATGAGGTCACTCAACGCTGTTAATGGTGTAGCACCCCTATCAATTGCCTTCCATTTATGTCGTCCTGGCTGCTGGGTGCTGCACTCGGCACTGCTCCGTTCCTTTGATTCCGCTCTCGTCTTAGGACCTCTCTCTACCCTTCTCTCCCTCTCTCTCTCCCCAGCTCTATACGAGTCTTGCTTCGTTCTTGGCTTGGAGATCTGTCCCTTGGCTAGTTTATGCTCCCTTCCTGTCGGATTCGTGTCCTTTGAGCCATGCGACGCTTGCCGAGTCCCTTGCTCTCCTCTCGAAAGATCCCGACGTGCGACTACCGTAAAGGCCATGTTATACATGATTCCTCGCGCCCCTTTCAAGATTGGTCATCTGTCTCATGAATAGATACTGGCAAGCTATTTTGATGTCGAGCAACTCCATGTATTATAAAGTAAGTCTTTTGAGTACGCCTCGGTCGTGTTGTTTGGTTGTGAGACCAAACTGCTCCCCGCCCCGTCTCCAGCGTCGGCATCTCCGGTCAATCACACTTGGCTCGAAAAATGGGGTCATCATGATACTACATGCGGTCGCCAGGAATCAGCACTCCTCGGTATCGCATTTTCCCACTCCCCAACGCCTCAAACGCCTCTGCTATGCCCTTCTCCGTCATGGGAAAAGCCTGAACTATCGGCTTGACACCGTTTCGGGCCGCAAACTCGAGCATTTGCTTTTGGATGGCTCGTGGCGCGACCATGGATCCTTGCACACGAAGACCCATTGAGACAAGGGCCGGGTAGGGGATACTGAAGTCGCCAAAGGAGATGGTGAGTGGGAAAATAGTCGCACCCGGGCTTAAGAGCGGGGTGAACAGGCTCCATTCCGGCGGCGAGCTCGAGGTGACGAGCAGGATATCAAGCTTCTTCTCGCCAATGTCGAGCTCTTTTTTGTCCTTGGTGGAATAGAATGCCCTTGCGCCGAGCTTCATGGCCTCGGCCTTTTTGGAGTCGGTACCACTGAAGACAGCGACATCGCACCCCATTTTAGCGGCGAACAGGATCGCAAGGTGTCCAAGGCCGCCGACACCAATGACGCCTACACGGGCAATGGCAGCATCATCGAGCATGTGGAGAGCGTTAAAAACTGTCGCCCCTGCACACATGAGTGGTGCAGCTTCGGCGTCGGTGAGACTATCGGGGATTTTGAAGAGGAAAGATTCCTTCCAAATGGCACCAGAAGCGAAGGAGCCCTGATCGAGATCTGCAAATCCGTACATACTGCGGCTTGGGCAGAATGTTTCACGGCCAGATTGGCAAAGCTCGCAGAGGCCGCAACTGTCGTGCTCGTAGCCCCATCCCACCCGATCGCCTTCCTTTAGCTGGCGAACTGCAGGACCCGTTGCTTCCACAATGCCGATGCCCTCGTGGCCGAGAACCATGTCTTCGTTGCGGTAGTGGACGTCAGTGCCGCAGAGGCCGGAAGCAGTGACTTTCACGAGGACTTGGTCGCCCGTGAGCTCCGTTTTCTCTGTAGTGGCCTTCTTAATTGAGCCATCCTGGCTGCCTTTGTAGACTGTGAAGGAATGCATTTTCTTGGAAATTGTGAGAGGGATGGAGTTACCGTGACGAATACGTGTTTCTTTTTAAATTGATAGGAATGAAGTTTCTGAGGCACAGGCAGAGTGAAACTTGACTGAGAATAAGAGGTAGGCTGAACTTTATACATGCCCAAATACTTAAGCAGTGATCAGCTGCGATGACAGTTGAACCACACGATAACTCAACGCGTCGAACTTGCGTGTGAATGCTGAAGCAGCACTAGATGAATGCACTAATTTACGGACTATTACGGCTGAGCTTCAAAATGCGGTAAGGCTCGGGCTCTAGGTATAGATTGCAGTCAGGTCGGTAACGCTATAAACCACTCCTTCGAAGAAAAACCCGGTCGGACTTTGCTTAGCCCGACCGGCTGATAAATCATGCCAGACTTTGTATTCATCAGTAACTTGACCACATCTACTCACCGCTCAAACAAGCTCATACCCCACATTAGTGGAATATGCCATTAAATTAACGTACTTTGGCCCCATGTGGTTCTGGACGGGCCGTTGGCACGAACATTTGTCCCGATTACTGATGTTGATCAGTCATTGTCGATCCGACATCTCCATTTCCAACCCACGGGAGGCGGCCAATGCCTTCATTTGCTAAAAATATCAACTGCTGTTAGTAAGCGCCGGAAAAGTGGTCAAGGAGAACATACTGATCACGCCTGTCCAGAATCCACCCACAGTCTGCCATATTACTTGTATGGCACGTTTCTGTAGCCCTCGAAATCGCATCTACCGGTAACATATTAGTTGCGATATACGCTTAATGAGATCAAGCACTACTCGTCCTCATACAGTTTGGACTAGCAACAGACTCCTATATCAGATACGTATTAGCTGGCGCTTCACAGAAATTCGATGCTACCGTTCAGCTGCTGAGCTGGGCTGGAATGGGGTGCCGGCTGCTGTCAATTTAGTTATGTTAGGGTTATTGTGTTACGCGATATAGGAGTCGTGGCAACTTCCCCCTCTGTTGGGCATGTGTTGAAGGCGCAATGGTCATTTTGCGGACTGGTTCGGAATCCAGGATAAAGTGGACGCCGGCACGTCATCAAACCCTAGTATCTACAGGCATTACTTTGACAGGATGCTCTTGGCGATTTCCTTCGCCAGGCTCTTCATCTCATCCGTGGAATGCTCCTTCAAGCCCAGCAGCTCGTTTTGAACCACTTCAAAGCCCGGCCCATGCTCCTCAGTCTGGGATGCCACACTTATGTAACCCAAGAAAACCCAATCCTCAAATATGCCCTGAGACAAGGCCTTGTTTGACTTGGCTACTGCGTCAGCTGGATTCTCCTCTGTGATCGTCCATCCCTCAGCACCAGTAACTTCCTGAACCGCTTCGACGAGGTCCTTCATGGACAAGCGGCCGTCGTGGATTCTCATGTGTTGGTTCTTGGTCTGCTCGGGATTCTTGAGAACACCGACGACCCCTTTGCCGACGGTAGACAGTCGCGTCATGCTGACTGGGAACAAGCCGCCAGCATACAGAGTGGCTTTCTTTCCGGCCAGATCAGCGAGAAAGCCAGCCTGCAGACCCCAGTCAAGAAACAGGTTGTTGTAAACAATGGTATAGGAGAGGTCTGTCTTCCGAGCCTCCTGCTCAAGCATGTCTTCGATTTTGACCTTGTCGCCGTACGTGGGAAAGGATCGGACAGAGGGTTGCTTTAGATCGGCGCCAAACTCGGAGGGGATGAAGCGTTTGACGCCGGCGGAAATGGCCGCCTTGATAACTTTCTCCTGGCCCCCAACAGCCAGAGACCCCATGGTGCTCACAACGGCCTCCTGGCCACAGAGGGCATCCGCCAGGGAAGATTCAGAGTTGTAGTCGACGACAACCTCCTTGACCTTGGAAGAATAATTGGCAGGAAGATTGCCGGCAGTGCGGACGAGGACGGTCACGTCCAAGCCGGCATCAACCAGTTCCTTCAGGACAACCGCACCGAGACTGCCACCGGCCTATTTGCATGTCAGTTATCTACATCTCGCAATTGTGAAGGAAGAAACATACGCCGACGTGAGCAACACGAGTAAATCCAGTCATCTTTTATGAGCGACGCTGAAGTAATATCCTGATAGTAGTAGAACAGCAGTAAACGGCTGGGACTTTGGGGACCATGGTTCAACGTGAAGCGGCGGAGCAGAACGGTCAAGTAGTAGCATGAACGACGTCAACTCCAAAGACACATCCAGATGCAGGCCCACATTTTCGTTTACGGGCTTACTCATTCTGAAGATTCCAAACCTAAAATCATCTCATTGTTTTACCTCAGATGATTGGCGATCGGGCTTTCGCCTCCGCAACAGTGCAGCTTGGTGTAGCAAACTCTGTGTCGGGTATTGTTTCGCCCAACTGGCTGATAAATCATACCGCATTGTGGTACCCATCAGTAATATGCTGGAACCAGTATGGGGATACCTGAGTCTAAGCTGTGGCTCTTCACTTGGTTTGGACTGTCTTTGGCACACGTCATTGTCCCGATTACTGATGGTCATCAGTCATTGAATGTCAAGCATTTCGGGAGCGGTGCAATGTCAGCCCGCCATCACCATGTACTGATTTCCGCATTGCGCTTTAGGAGGCGACCGAATGTCGTCACGTAATGAACGCCAGGGGGGTAGAGTTGGTTGACATTAAGGGAGAAATGGTTGGCATGAAAATCCAGGTCTGGGATATTTATTTTAGATGAGATAGCGCTCACCGCGTTAGATTAAAATAAGGAGGCGTAAGCACCAAGTAGAAGATACTAACCCAACATTTACAACAAATCTCGAGGGGTGCAACGTCAATGATCATCATGGACCGGTTTGTGCTGGTGCTGGGTTTCCATGACACCTTGTGCACATATGTCTATAATGAGGTGTGGCATGCCCACTTTGTTGCCAGTCAAGCGGGGTTTGTCCTGATACCCAACACTAAATTTTACATGTCATTCTCGGGACCTTTTCTGACGACTGAATAGGTGTTGGGCAAAGGAAAATACTATTACGCCGAAGGACTGCCGGATATAAGTTCGACCGTAGGGGCAGAAGAGAGTTAGCTGAATCGACTAAACATTCAGCCGAATTACTGATGTATGCAAGCATTCGTCGGATGAAAACGATGCCTAGCGCCGGCGGATCGGGTTCTCCCGAGTTCATCGGCGTCTATATTGTCGGTGTACCTCTTGGCCGGCCCAACTTTGTCAGTCACAGTACCCTCTACCCTCTCTCAGTTATGTACGAAGTTACTACTTAAGTACCATGCTCGGGCTTAGCGGAATTTAATCAGTCCTGAATTCCGCATCAGTCGCCAGTTATACGGCTTCTGAGATCTCGAGTCGGGCTGGCTGACACTACCGGCGTTAACACTTGACCTGAATGGTTGGTGATGCGGACTAAGGGGGCAATCAATTTCCACCAACGTATTCCACCAGCGAGTGAAACTCACAAGCGCGAGTGAAACACGCTAACA
Organism: Dactylonectria macrodidyma; assembly: GCA_020744425.1. Lineage (NCBI taxonomy): Eukaryota > Fungi > Ascomycota > Sordariomycetes > Hypocreales > Nectriaceae > Dactylonectria > Dactylonectria macrodidyma. Next base: position 171,428 of record JAGMUV010000051.1, on the reverse strand, counting down.
ACCTTGGGGCGTGGGTGTACGCCAAAGGTGTTAAGTAAGTTGTCATGGAGTACTAACACTTTCTTAACAATCCTCTGCGTGCGGCCTCGCCCAAACTCGTTGTGTTTCGCTCGCCAGTGGAGTACGTTAGCCTACTTTCTGTACCACATGCGACTAGTCTTTGCGCGTCGTATCTTCTTCTGCAACTGAAAAATGCCATACATTAACGCCTCGGACGTCGGGGGACAACCCGGCACATAGATATCCACGGGCACAATCCTGTCGCAGCCCCTCACAACAGAGTAGCTGTAATGATAGTATCCTCCACCATTCGCGCAACTACCCATGGAGATGACCCACCGCGGTTCAGGCATCTGATCGTAGACCTGCCGTAACGCTGGAGCCATCTTGTTCGTGAGAGTACCGGCGACAATCATGACGTCGGAATGGCGGGGGGAGGCACGGAAGATGATGCCAAGACGGTCTTGATCGTAGCGGGGGGCGGAAAGGTGCATCATTTCAACGGCACAGCAGGCGAGACCGAAGGTCATGGGCCAGAAAGAACCCAGTCGGATCCAGTTGGTAACTTGATCTATCGTGGTCCTGCACGATATCGTTAATGTTGAAAAAGCCGTCCGTTGAATTGTACCATGGCATACAACGCATGTTGCAGAACGCCCTTTGTCCCCTCTTGACTAGGCAAAGGATATTCCCGCCTTGCTGGCTGCGTGGGAACGGATGTGGACGGCGTCCCTGCCACAACATATTGCTGCTGCCTGGTTGTCGGCAACTTGACCAAAGTACTTGAGATGCGTGCTATGGTCACTCGGCCATGGTGGAAGAGGGCGGTGGAGGGTTTGGCTGCATGGAGATTTTGTTAGCGACCGGAGAGATGAGCAAGAGCTGGCATGCGTCCCTCGAAATCCTTTCGTCGTAAGTGATCTCGTTGTAAATGGCATAGCGGGAGATTTCGACCTAGGTATCGGCGACGAATATACGAATGAGTCAAGTAAGTTAAGAATGGGCAGACATCTCTTCTAATCAAAGCCGACAGCACAGGGACGTGTTTGGCAAGACGGATGTGCGAATGTTTATTCCGCCTCGACCGACCGACGACGGACACCCTTAGAGGACTGTATGCGTTATTTGCATTTGACTCCTATATTGTAATGGCATTTTGTTCCGAGGCCTTGACCGATGACTTCCATTGTCATGTTTCCCCGGGTATCAGACCGAGGCTAAGCTACGATTAGTGAACGTTGTCGATTCACCTTAATTGCTTTGTCAGTCATGCTGAGGACGCCGAACTGCCCCACGCCCCCGGCACTTCTGTTCATCCGCATTACTGATGAGACTCCGCACCATCGAGACGGGCCAATTTAGTATACGCGACATCCCTGCGGAGGCAAATTTCAAAACGAGGACTGGTTGAAGCTTAGAATTGACTTGGGAAAACACCAGATGACTAAAGACAGGGATATGGCCCTTCTGCTTGGCGTACTAGCCATCCCACTAGCGTCGGCCAGTCCAAATATGGGATGGGGCATTAATATAACTACATGTTTGGTGGCCCACGCGGCATCTGCCATTTCCGCAGAGAGGGCTCAATGGCCCGCCATTGGAAATGTAATGAGCACTTACCAATGTCCGTCAGCCGGTGTCAAATGGTTAAATCGATGCGGTTATGCTATAAGAGAGCCGTGAGCGACTATATAAGGACCCGCGATCTCCCCAGTATAAGACATAATCTTCTGGCCAATATCGAAACGTTCCAGTCAGAAAAGCAGAACGTCTAACGACCAGCGCAGCCCCATTCGACGAATCATATGAAACTGTTCGCGGCGTTTCTTTTTGCCGTGGTAGCTACAGCTATGGTGACCCCAGGGTACGTCAAACAAATCTCATGGGGATTCCCAGATGTGCTGACCTTTTCTTAGCAGTCTTTCAGAGCGGCACCAACCTCCTACCACCGCCCCAAGTGCCGGGTGTGACCAGGAGCCACGGCATCTAGCTCAAGTCGCCCCTACCAAGTTCATCGCCGTTAATGGCACTCAACTTGCTTATCGGCACTTTGGACGTCCCAGCAAAATCCCTCTCCTCTTCATAACCCACTTCCGCGGCAGCATGGACGTTCTCGATCCTTTACTCATCAATGCCATCGCACATAACCGGGAGGTGATACTGTTCGACAACGCCGGTATTGGCCATAGCGAAGGCACCGTTCCTGACTCTATCCAGGCCATGGCTGCAACAACTGTGGATTTCCTCGCTGCGATCAAAGTTCCCAAGGCTGATATTTTTGGCTTCTCTATGGGGGGGATGGTCGCACAATACATCGCCATGGCGTATCCCCAGGTGCTGAACAAGCTGGTTCTGGGGGGCATCCGCCCTGGTTACGGGCCGGGCGTCGTCCAGACTGCACCAGACGCTGCTTCGGGTCCAGGTGGAGGACCTGGCGACCAACCCACCGAAGACTACATGCTTGGCATCTTCTTCTTTCCGTCAGAGACCAGCAGAGCTGCCGGCCGCCAATGGTGGCATAGGATCTTTGAACGCCAGGTCAAAGGCGAAGAGAGAAAAGAATTCCTCGTTGGAGCTGGGGTCGGAGCACAGTTGACAGCCATAACGAGTTTCGCCTCGGACTCACAGCTATATGATCGACTCAGCGATATTACCAGACCGGTGTTGGTGAGCAACGGGAAAGACGACGTCTTGATGGGAACGCCCAACAGCTTCGTTCTCCAGCAGCAATTGGCCAACGCGCAGTTGCATCTTTATCCTGACTCAGGCCATGGTCATGTTTTCCAGTTCCCGTTGGCCTACGCAAAGCAACTCGAGCTGTTCTTGAAAGGTTGAAATTGATTCATGGTACTGCTGCTCTAGGGCCAAGTAGGCTTAGCTGGAGACCGTTCTCTCTTGATATACCCTCGGGCCTTTTGTCGTTGCCACAACCAGCATGCAAACTGGATTTTCAGTTTTGTGATCAGCAAAACCCGTGTCAAGGACCAAGCTACTAATCTATGCTTCAACTCATATAGATTAATTTGATTCTCAATTATCTAGCAGAGCTTGATTCGTAGGTTCAGTTGTTTATGGGTATATCGTGACGTCCTCAGCTTTTATTGGCTAAATCTGCTGGCTATTGTGTATCTATTTTGTTAGATTGTAGCACATATACCCAATTGATAAGAGAAGCTGTAACATCAGTAGCGGCGCTACGTTTTTGGTGTAACGGTTTATCTGACATATTTGTAAGAGGGAATTGATAGGGACGCATGACATTTGGATACCATGCACAACCACTCTTTCGCCAACCCCACTCTTTCGCCACGCAAAAAAAAAAAAGCACCACCAAAAATCAACAACTTTACTTACACAGAACTTGACCAAAATGAGAGATATGCGCAAAAATTTTCGTCTTATAAATAATAATTGAATCTCTCTATTGAATCCCGGGTCTTTTGATAAGCCGCCCTGATCGCGTGGTTGGTTGATGGGGTATGGTTTCCGCTCTGACCTCAATGACCGAGGCAGCCTCCGATTCTGACTCCTGCTCGCCTGACCAGCCACATTCCACCACAGCAGGCATATTTTCAGTCTCCCCTTCTGGTATGGCTTCTCCACCAGCTAGAGTCTCACCAAGAGTCATAAAACGTTTGTTAGGATTCGGCACCGCCTTCCTCTTCTTCCCTCTCTTCAGGCGAGCCAATTCCTCCTCTAGGCTAGCAATCCTCACAGTATGCGCCGCTACTGTCTGCTGTTGAGCCTCAAAGCCCTTGGCTATTACGTTGTACCGTCTTCGTGTCTTTGGTGTTTTGTTCAGCCCAAGATCACGAATTTGACGGCTCGTCTGTGGTGTATCGTCCGAGTCAAGATACGGCCTGGGTTCGGGAGTCGCTCTTGGGCTGCCATTTGGCCTATCTTCTTGGATTTCTGGGTGCCGCAGCGCTTTGGCACGTGAGATCGGCCAATTCCCAGTAACCCTCCAGCCAGAGAGTATGTTCTTCTCGGTCATTCCAACTCGACGAGCCTTTGCGTAGGCCCTGATGAAATTAACCTTGTCCATTGGAGTGGAATCAGTCAATGAAGCGAACTTTTCCAACTCTCGTCGATATGCGGCTTTGGAGGCATTGAATACTCCATTGTCCAACGGCTGGAGCCCATGAGAGCAGTGTGCTGGCAGATAGCAACAATAAACGTTGTTCAAAAAGCACGTGGCCATCCATTCATCCTTCCGTCACTCAGTAGTGATCTTGAGCTGAAGAAAATGAAGAACATACCGTTGCATGACTCCCATGACCATCTAAAATGATCAGCCTCGCGTCAGAGTCGTCGGCAGGCATGGTCTGGGGCAGATAGACTCTTTCAAGCCATTCAACGCCAATATGGTCGTCAGTCCACCCCTTAGGCGAAGTTATATAATACCAGTCTGCTATCTGCTTGAATTCCTCAAGAAACCACTGTTTCTGGAGTTCCTTCCCCTTGAAGATTATGCCAGGGATTAAGGCGCGGCCGTCAGCAGTGACAGCTTCGATAAATGAAGTCCAATTTCGAGTGTGTGGTCCCTTGAGAAATGCGTTCCGCTTTGGGTCCGCGCTTCCAACAACCAGGCTATCTAAACCTAAATAAAAAGGATTAGTCGGTCAATTTCAAGCACTGACAAGATATACAGATAGATACTTGCCGAAACCAGTCATAATACCCCCTTCGTCAACGTTAACGGTGTTTTCAGGCTTGATCCAGCCATACTGGCCCTCCCTGATATCAAAGTACCAATGAACTGCCTTAGGCGTGAAAGAGTCGAACCTTTTGGCTTCTTGGCGTCTACCCATCTTGGTCTTCAGGTCTGTGCGGCGCTCGATAAATCTGGTCACCCAATTGCGTCCTAACTCGGGATGTTCGTCCTGCTGTCTCAACAGGCCCATGACGCAAGCGCGGATCTGATTGTGGGACGGAGCATAGCCCAAGGATTCCTGACGGAGCATCCAGAAAGCTAACCTGTCCTCTTGATTCTTGGACAAACGTCGGCGAGGGTGAATCTGCTCTTTCACGGCTCCCCGGCCGTTAAGTCTGTCGATTAGAGTCCTTCGGGGCACTCCCCGTCTCTGAGCCGCTTGGGAGGGTAAAAAGCCATTATCAGTAATATCCAATATTGCCTCAGCCATGTCGTCCTCTGTATATTCCCATCGAAGCCGCGAGATAGGCAATTTTTTGTCGTTGTCAAAGACAAAGACCAAAAAAACACGAGAAAGAGCGGTGAGGAGCTTGGTGACTGAACTGACCATACTTCAATAGCACGGCCTGCATATATCGCATACCCCGCACAGCCTTACAGAGTCAAAACAATTACCTCCAATCATTTCTATAATCAATAGAGGTAACTTCTTTTAGGTAGCTATTTATTTTGGCCAACTTTCGTATAAGTGAATTTGACGAGTTTTGGTGGTGCTTTTTTTTTTTGCGTGGCGAAAGAGTGGGGTTGGCGAAAGAGTGGTTGTGCATGGTAGTTTCCGCCATTGAGAAGGAGAATTACAAGTTACGCGCCTCCTCGGAGGGCCTGCGGCTTTGCGGTCAGGGCGAAGACGACGATCTCTTCCTCGATCTCTATGACAAGGAATTGCTCTAGAAGAATGGCTTATCATCTGGAAGCCTGGGTGGTCTGCAGCTCCTTATCGATCCAACGACCTTCCTACATGACATGGAGGCAAGCTGTTTGCGTTTCCCGGAGCTTACTCTACGACGCAAGTACATGATCCTGCCCCGTCCTAACGGGACCGTCCATGAGAGCTTCTTGAAGTACGAGGCCGATCGGCCTCGCAAATCCGGCTACGTACCTGCATCGGGGGTTTCCACCGAGATTCTCGAACGGAGACGGCCTGGTCATGAGTTCTGTCACCTGGCAATGTTGGAAGACTCACAGGAAGACGGACAAGTTTGAACAGCATCTCTGATTTAATGGTGAGACTTTTCGGTTACGAAGAGAATGCCACAACGATAGATTTGAACCTCCCCTATTCGGGGCTTTTCAGGGGAACTTGGTGTATTTTACTTACTCGCGTGGTTTTGCATCTCGATGCTCGGATCTGTAAGGTTGCAGAAGACTAATGAGCGAAGCCAGCCGCCCCGGCATCAAAGATGCCAGGACTTGGTAAGATGCCCTATAGTCTTTTTGTCTTGTTGCGTGCGAAATGAGATTATGGATGGTGGATTGCCCTCTAAGAAGTCTAATTGTTCCGAGTCATGGCACTTGGCCGCTTACTGAGAGAAAGGAGTGGCCTCTTGGTTACGTCTCTCGTCTCGCTTTCGCAAATGGTGGCAATGAAAGCTGAGATGCCGTATAAGAGGGCCTAGAGGATAGTTTCCTTTTCCAACTATCAAAGGAAACAGAAGAAAAAATACGGGATATGCAAAGGCATCCAGGAAGTCATAAGGTCAACCTAAGTAGATCCCTCCCAAGCACAAGTAAATATTTTTCAAACCTCGTATGACTTGATCCGAAGCCTTGACTGGTGAGAGTGAAAGAATACAAGGCGTATGCTGCTTGAAGATAAAGCAAGTGATTCCCTCACCCTCTTCCCCAAACGCGCCAAGGGGTAAGCACAAGTCCTTACCCTTGTCGTGAGTGAGCTGGATGGCACTCTCTCCAGCCTCAATCACCAGGAGGAACTGAGCGAGGAGTGTGTACTCCTGAGAAGCCAAAGGCTTTTGTCGCTCCTACCCTTGACTGCAGTACAAGGAAATCAAGATAAGGCCTCGCTTGTTGTTGATTATCACTGCTTCCATCATTCACCTGGTCAAACTCGTGAGAAGTCATCTGACATGCCTTCAATTCGAAATCACGACGAACTCACATTCATCCTTGAATACACTCTGAGGAGACACAGCGAATGTTAGGGACCAAGCCCCCGAGTTGGTACATATATATAGGTGAATCGCCGGCCATTTAGGACACTTGACAATGAGGCGGAAAGGAGAGTGGTGCGACTAGGTATCTTGTGGGGTGGTGTAAATTGGACTTCGGCGGCGGGGTATCCTCTTTTCAGACGACGGCCTAAAAACGACCTTCGGCCTACTTGTCTAAAAGCAGCCGCCGTGCTGGGACTGCGATTCGCGACCACCCAATCCGTTCGCCCCAATAGGCTTCCACTTTTCTCTCTCTCCGTTCGCTGGAAAAACAGTCTATTTTGGTCGTTCGTAGCCATGACCTTGATACCGTATATTTACCTCTGAGATTGGGGCTGACTGATTTTGATCTCTTCGCCTTACGTCTTGTACTGTATCTATTGGACCTTTAATTGACCATGATCGCTTACAATGAGATATGCTACATTTTGGCTACTTTTGGGTCTTTGTGGGCCATCCATCGAATTCTGCTCCGGCTTGGCCACATTCACACTGTCGCACTTCCGGGAATGCTGCCGCGGCTAGGCACAGCGAAGTCTGAAGACTCGCCCGTCGATTGGCGTTTGTTGGCTGCGTGGGGTCTCCACGGCTCAGCGGTACGGTTGACTGTAGGGCTCACTGTCTCAAAACCCCTTTTCCAAAAAATTTCATCATTAGAGCCACCCTAGCGTATCTACATATGCCTGAAAACCCCAATTACATGAATATTCAATTAAAGCAAGATGAATATTCCATATACAAGGTCATACAACAATTTTTCCTCCTGTACACGTCATCTTTTCCCTGTCACATTCTCCATCAATACATATCAGCAAAAACACCAACTGTATTACATATGTCACCTCCAATTAACTCCGCAACTGCCAAGCAGCCATCAAACAAAGCTGCACTCACGTCATGGGCTCTTACAAAGGCGCAATTGCTACGGCCTGCAAAGGTGATAAGATGTCAAGAGCAGGCAACAGAGAGCCGTCTTTTACAGCTGAATACACGAGCTAGACAAGGGCGGTCTTCATCAACTGGCCTTGACCTAACCCGTACACAGAATATTGATGCACTACTCATCTATATTTATGGGACTTTACGCACACCTTCCTGTTTGCAATGTGCAAGAGGAAATGGCATTTTTGAAGGGTGTATCACTAAGAGTGATATTGCTGCTGGCGCATGTGCGAACTGCACATATTCATCGAGAGGAATTCGATGTTCATATCATGGTAAGTTATTGAACCTTTCTTTATATAATAAATACTAATAAGAATAAATTAGATCGGCCAAAAGAAACACAGTTATCTCGATCCATAATAGAGAAAATCGTGAAGGAGTCTACACCTGATCCACTACGTGCATTTGGAGCAGATCTAATTGAAAGAGCTAAGATCCAAGAGGAACTTAGCTCCACACAACCCGAAGAGTAACTAGTCTAGGATTACAGGTGATGAGTCATGTTGCATCTAGCTGATGGAAATGATCATATATGTGAGAAGCTCTTGATATTCTTCCTATCTAACGAGGGTCTTTGGGTCAGTCTTATAGACGAAGAAAGTGATGATGACCTCGGATGACCTCGGACAGCCGAGAGGCTCCGGATGCTTCGGGGTCTTGGCTTTATCTAGCTATTGACCTGAATGAAGGAAATGCTAGGCTGGTGACGAGGCTGGTGACGAGGCAGGTGGCGATGGACGCCTATGATGATAGAAGGAAAAGCTTCACTTCCGCAGTAGCCGTTGAGATCCGATATACCGATATATGACAGTCATTAGTGCTAATATTCTCTGTATTTAATGTGAAAATTTTTGCGTACGCAAATAATTTAACTTAATCCTTCTTTATTATTCCTAACCATGAATTCCGCAATCTGTTCCAAGAAGGGTTATCTCCATTCCGTTGTATTGGAGTTAAACCCAGACTGGGTTCGTTGTTATTTCTGTGGAGAGAATATTATACCTTTAACTCTTCCTTCTTCTGCCAATCCTCAAATTGACATGGTCGATTTGACTGAAGACAGCCCAATCCCACCTACACACGCACGATCACGACGACTCCAACATGCACCTGCACCTGCAATGACTATCCCTTCCTATAATCCTGCTCAACTGGAATCCGCTGTCAATCAAGGCAACCAAAGCCGAAGTCTCCACGCTCAAGCTACCCGAACGAAGTCGATACCCAATACACCCATTGAGTTGGCAATTACCTTATATACAGCAGCATATAAGTGTATATCAAGCGGTCAATTGGATATCAGGAAGTGGCAGTCTGGATCTCCTACTATCGCTGGGAGAGTTGGCAATTGCTTTGTTACAAACGCAACACATAACTATCCTTCACATGCGGACCTTGTGAGATCAGTTGCTGCACGTGCAACAACTGATGCAACATATCGGGCCGTTGACTGGGAGTTCATTTCTGGTTGCACCAGTAACAGTTCGCAAAGTATTGTTTTCTTTTCTCAGGAAGTTCTAGAGACAACTTCTCTTGCTGCATTTCTCAATGCAATCAATCCTCAAAGTCCGCATCCAACCAGGGTCAATCTGTCACTTCTTTATGCTTATGAAGCGAAAGAGGAGGAAGATAACATGATCACCCCTGTTCCAGTGCGAAAGAAGAAGGTCAAGGGCGAAAAGGATCTATCTCTTCCAATACAAAACAAACCCCCAACACAATCTCCAATTAATCGCAAACGAAAGGCATCTACACAATCAGCTCCAGCAACAGATAAGAAGGTAAAGGTAGACAAGAAAAAGGAGGAGATATTGGTCTTACTAGAGAAGTCTAATGAAGAAGATGACTTAGCTGCATTCTTCGATACTGATGTGGATGGATCGGATTTGAATGGACAAGATAATATGGTTATAGAAGTGGCTGGGCAAGGTAGTGAGGATTTGGAGGCACTTATATCAGATGATGGAAGTAGAGAAGTTATTGAGGAAGATGTAATTAGTACAGGGCGGAAGACTGGCAGTAAACAGCCACTGCCTCCATTAAGTATGGTAACTCGCCAGCGTAAGTAGTTTCAATCTTCTCAAGTCTTTTCCTTTATTAATCAGCTGCTATCCATGAATCAAACACTTCAATGTCAATATTCTGAGCCTGTAGAATTTGACTAAGTCGATCTCGCCCATCTCGAGGTCGGTCAAGTAAGGATAGTCGTGGTGAATTCCCATTCTGAATATAAAGAGCCAATTCACCTCGTAGAAGATTGTACTCATCTAAAAGTGGATGTGTGACAACGTTCGAAATTTCTGGTAAAGAGCCAATTGTCGTTGTAATGATAGCTTGACAAATAGACATTGTTTCTTCTGGCAAGAAAGCATCCAGATCAGATTGATCAAGTTCAAAGGTTTCCTGACAGAATCTGAATCGATCAGGTGGAATCTCTTCAGCAAAGTTCCGTGCAGTCTCTGAATTGAGATCATGATATAGAACTGAGGGTTGTCCAGGTTGAACATGTGGTCGATTGGCTTGACGGCGAATAGAATGGCTATTCCAGACTCGTATAAATGAGATCAAGTCATGTCGGATTGGATTCATGAAGATGAATAGAATGGCAATGCGATCAGGAAGAGAGCCACCATCAAAGAGCCCATTTTCTGTCAGCCATTGGAAGTATATCTAATCGAAGAGAATTAGTAAAGTTCAATAAGGAATAATTGATGCGAATATATCGCGGAGGTCACATAAAGTGAGGTTGTCATGTAGATGTAGAAAGATGGATGACGAGCTAAGACTACAGTTGAGGACGGGAGCATAAGGTCTCCTTTCTCACGTGATGTTACATATAATGCCAGTCTGAAGCACCAGGCCCAAGACTGGTTCTTCACGTATCATATCCCGGGCTTTAAAGGAAGTCATCACTGCCCTCAGTGAGCCTTAGGAAGATGCTTTCCTTGCCGTCAGTCCGTTCGAATCGAATCCATCCTTGCTTCCTGATCTTTCCATCACACAGTCATTATACCAGGCCCATCAGGGCGTTCATTTCATCTTCCGCTGCGAGTTATGTCGCGGTCCTTCATCCACTTCGAATGCCTCTGGGTGAGCGGTCTTGAAGTCGGCAATGACTTCAGGATCGATATCTGCAGTCCGAACCCAGGCATCGTGTTCAGGCCCCCAGCCTTTCCATCTAATCCAAAAGCCCTCAAAGGGCGTAGCCTTCCGACCAAGGCGGCGGACCTCTCTGCGCATGATCCTTTCCACTACATACTGGCCGTCATCTTCCTCTACTGGGCTAGGTTCCTCAGGCTGGAAGGCGTCAGCGTGAGCAGGTTGAAGCTGCTGGCATGATATCACTGGATGTATCTTCCACGCGGGTGGTAGCTCGAGCTCGGCTGCGAGGTCTCCAACCATTCGCTTAATCTCAAAAGGGCCGGTGCGTTGCTGCGACCACTTCCTTGCGGGCTTTCCTGGCAGGTGGTACCCATCGTGAAGGCGTAGATACACCTTGTCGCCAGCTTTGAGCTGAATGGGGCGGTGTTTCGCATCGTACCATCGCTTGGCCTTGGCCGCTGCGAAGTCCATCGCCAAATGCGCCTCCTTTCGCACTGCCTCGCGGAGGAACGGCAGGTCGGAGACGTCGTCATCTCCTGGCTGGAGGCCTTCCAAGGGGCCTCGAAGGCTGATGCCATAGATGAACTCATGGGCAGATGTGCGTGTACCGATATTGTAGGCACCGTTGAGGTTCCATTGAAGAGCTGGAAGAATACGGACCCAGTTGGCATCGGGGTTTTCCATATAGTGGAAGCGTAAGGCTATCTCAACTGTCTGATTTCGCCTTTCTGAGAGACCATCGGCCTGCGGGTGGTAGGCGGTAGTCATCGCTAACTTAGCCCCAAAGAGGCTCCAAAGGGTCTTCCAGAAGGGGGATGTGAACTTCGAGTCGCGGTCTGAGATAATGACCTTTGGCATGCCCCAGTCGGATAGCATCAGCTGCCGGGCTAAGATCGTTGCCCAGTTGGCTGCTGAGTAGGTTGAATAGCCGGGGATAAGAAGGCATCGCTTGCTAGCAGCGCAGGTGACAGTGAGGAGGGTATCAAAGATGGGGAAGCCCTCCAGAGCCCACGGGGAGTCAATTGAAGAAACTGGCGGCAAGCTGACGATAAAATCGATAGCTATTGTATGCATTGGTTGCATTGGGGGTCGGATAGGTTGATAGTTGCCAATTCGTTGCTTTCTATCAGTCTGCCCTAGGCAGCAGGTCTGACAGTTGTGAATATGCTTCTTGATAGCACGTGTGAGGTTGTGGATACACAGGTTAGATAGCTCTCTTGTCATCCTTTCAATCCCAAAGTGATGCCGGTTATCGTGAGCCATCTCAAGAATCTCCTGCCTGAGGGCGTGTGGGACACACAGTCGGGTGTATCCGTCTATGCCCTGATGGTAAAGGAGTCCATCTCGGAGGGCAAAAGGCACCCCGGGCTTGAAGGCGTTCACGGCGTCCTCGTCGGTCAGCTGGGCCGCGGCTGCAAGGTCCTTGCCCAAGATCATTGCAATGACCTTCGAGAATTTCGTATCTGTCACATAGCCCTGCTGAAATCGAGTCTTCACATCGTCTGCCATTAGGGCCTCAGAGACCATCAGCACATCATCAAGGGCGGTATAATCAGGCCGTAGGCGATGAGGGTTGACGTCGGTCTCAGGGGCCGTCAAGCGGCTCAGGGCGTCAGGGATGAAGTTCTTCTTGCCGGGCAAGTGGAAGATCTTGAGATCGTATTCAGAAAGGTAGATAGAGGCAACAACGAGTCGTCGGTTCGCTCGGTCAGTGCTCGAGGTCTCGAGGGAGGTTTTCTCAACAACCTGCTTCGAAGCGGAATGGTCTGTCAGCACAACTGTAGGCAGCTTCGAAGACTGAAGGGATGTGCGCAGCCTCTTCACAGCCCACACAAGGCATGCGATTTCGAGTTCCGTAGGGCCGTAACGACTCTCGGCTGCTGTGAGCACCCGGCTAAGGAAGCAGATAGGGCGTACGGCTACAGCTGGGATGTGTGTGCCTGGTTCCCAGACATAGCCATCGCGAAGGTGGAAAAGGACGGCTCCAAAACCTCTCTCAAGGCTGCCGTCGACTTGCAAGAAGAGCTGCTTGTCTGGATCGAGGTGGCACAGCATTCGGCCAGAGGATATCTCCTTCTGTAGGGCGGCAAAGGCGATCTTCTCATCATGTATTGGCTCGTAATGAGTTGTGCGGGTGTAGGCCTTGCGACGGTTAGGATTCCCGTCAACAACTTTGCCTTCCTTGCGACCTTCTGCAAGCAGGGCAACCTTCCGTTTCTGCAGCGGCTCGATAAGCTGAGCATAATAAGGAATAAGGTGCCTAATGTAGCCAGTGGCGCCAATATATTGCTCAAGGCCTGCAAGTTGGTAAGGGAACTCAAGTTGTGCGAAGGCGGCCATCCGTTCCTCTGTCGTACTCAATCCAAGGGCATCAACGCGGAAGCCGAGTAACTGAGCACTAGGGTAGCCAATCCAACTCTTCTTCGGAGAGATAGTGAGGTTTTGAGCTTGGAAGAGGCTGAATAGTGTCTTTAGGTGCTTGAGATGCTCTTCTGCTGTCTTAGAGAAGATCACGATATCGTCAATGAAAGCGCGGCTGAAGTTTTTATAGGGACGAAGCAGCTTATCCATATACCGTTGAACATAGGCAGGGGAGTTACGGAAGCCCATCGGAGCTACAGTTGACCTTTCTAAGCCTCGATGGCTTGTCATCGTAAAGCGGTCCCGGTGTTCGAGCTTCACTCCGAACTGGAAGAAGAAGGACGAGGCATCGATAGCCGTAATATAGCGGGCGCCGCGGAGGGCTTGAATGATGTCTTCCTGCCGAGGCAGAGGGTAGTTGTCAGGGATCGTGATCTTGTTGAGGGCTCTGAGGTCGACAACCAGACGACCCTTAGGTTCGCCATTGACTGTACGCCAAACGACAAAGATTGGGGCAGTAAAAGGCGTAGGTCCCTTGGCCCATTCGAGGCGGCCTTGCTTGTGTAGGAGGTCGAATAGCTTGTCGATGAACTCGCGGTCTTTGAGGCCACTGGGATAAGGTCTCTGCGAAATGCGTTGCTTATGCCAGTTATCGATCAGCGGGACTTGGAGTTCCTCGCCATCAGGGACCTTGACAAGGCCTGTATCGATCCAAAGCTTAGCATATCGGGAAACAAGACGCATAGCCGCAGCTGTAAAGGCAGGGTCTTCAGCGTAGATGTGGATGCCTTCGTCTGTGAGGATCTCAGGCAGGTTCGGTGTCTTCCGCACGTGGGTTTGATAGGGAACTCGAGCAGCTTCGGGGGCAGCTTCATCGGGGGCCTCAGGCGACGAAGGCGCTGAAGCAGAGTCGCCATCGTGTGCGAGGAAGGCTGCGATAGAGGAGGCAGCCTTACGGCGCTGCTTCCAGGGAAGTTCCGTGTTCAGCCGGTCCTCAAAGATAGCCTCGCTGAGCGATTCCACAGGCGGTGCCGCCCGGGGAGTCCAGTTGAGCTCATAAGAGCCTGAAGCAACAGCTTCAATTCCCTCCGTAAGGGAAAATTCCTCAGAGATCGAGGGTAAGGGCCTAGAAAGGCCCACAGCAGCTTCGTCTGTCTGGCCTGACACCACAGCCAAGGCGGGGGCAGCCGCGACTGTAAGGGCAGTCAGGGCGGCGGTCCAAGTTGACACAAAGTAGCTGTCATCTTCGCACTCATGGATATTCCCGATCTTCTGCTTCCGGTGGAGCTTGATATCCTTCTTCGTGTTGTTTACGATGACCACAGCTGGCAGGGCTTCATGGTCAACCATAGCGTGCATTGCTGAGGGGAGAGAAGCGTAGAAGGCAAAGCTGCGATCCTTAGGGAGCTCCTTCCAGGTAGCTGCAACAGCTAGGGTCTGCCCAGCAGGTATCACAGTGGCTCTGAGGGCGTTGACGCGTCGGGTGACCTGCTTGCGAGGGCGAGAGATATCAAAAGGAATAAGGAAATCATCAAGAACACCACACCGAATTCGTCTCTCAGTGATCAAGATGTCGCATCTATAGGGATCGAGAAAGCCGTTGCCAAGCAAGGCAACAGCATCCAGCTTGTCCTGAACCCAAGCACCTGTTGTAAACTTGGCTGTGCCAGCTTTGGTGCCGTCTGCGTGGATGCCTTCAAGATAGAAGGTGAATGTAGCCCATTCGTCAGTACGCTTCCAGCCACTGACTCCTTTGATGATGGCTGGGTCTCTTTTCTCGATAGTATGGTCGAGACTTTGAAGCCAGGTTCGATCGATTACAGGGCGGCCGCAGCCAGAGTCACCGCAGATTTCCACAGACTGTTCGTCTTCGGCACGGGCTTTGGCCTTAAGGCGCAGGTGAGTGTAATCGTCGCTCGGAGCACAAGGCTTAGGCTCTAATAGAGATCCCGGAGCAGGGCTCGCAGCTGTAGTTGCAGTGAGGGCAGCCTGTCTTGCTGCAGCGGTTCCTCGACAGGTCTCAAGGTGCTGGAAGAGGCGGCTCCGGCTAGGGAAGCTTTCCTTGCATCTCTTGCAACGTGAAGGCTTCGGTGTGTAATCGAGCTTTTCTCGAGCTGCCTGCTGAGGTGTGACACAGCAGTTGGCAATGCAGTGCTCCTTCAAAATCATTTTTGACGGGAAGGAGCGTTGGCAGGTTTCACACTTAAAGGCAGGGTCGGTAGGAAGGTCGAAGATGGAGCCGTTCATAGCCACAACGTAGGCCTCCTGCGAACGTGCTGAGAAAGTCGAAGTATCCGAAAGAGAGGCATCGTCCTCATCGTCAGCGTCCGATGTGGTCGAGGCTCGTTCGCGCCGAGGCTCGGGCTCGGGCTCGGGCTCACTTTCGATAGCCGGGTATTTCTTTTCAAATGTGACCCTCTTCTCGGAGCGTTCCTGTCGGTCACGGTCGCGATAGCTGTCTCGGGGTCTGTTGCGGCGGTCATCCGTGCCTCGGTTCTCGTGGTTGTCTCGCGGCGCGCGGTATCGATCACGGTCTCGGTCGCGGTCTTCGTATCGGCGGCTGCGGTCGCGGTTGCTGCGACGGTTGTTATCGTAATCTCGTTTTTGGTCGCTACGCTCATAGTCTCGCCGGCTGTTGAAATGGTCATCGCGACGACCTCGTCGCCGTTGGATTAGGGCCGTGATAGTAGGTCGAAGGTCTTCACATTCTCGAATGAAGTCGGTCAGATTAGTCTTCGCCTTGGGCATAGTAAGAAGGCGGGAGATCTCGATATCGATCAGTGGGTAGATAGCTTGGAGGATGTGCTTATCGTTTTGGAGACCCAGCTGCTTGGCATATGCTGCCTTGCGCTGCACCCACTGCGTGAGGCTGATATCGTCTTGCGCTAGGCCAAGCGTATACCTTCCTGAATGGAGGTCCTTTGTGATCTCAGCGTCGGGGCGCTTGAATCGAGCTATGAGTTTCTTGCAGAACTTGTAGATAGGGGCATCGAGGAGCCGGTTGCGCTGATCAGTGCTAAGCTCGCCCATGAACCATCCTTGGGCACCGCCTCCAAGCATAGAAACGTAGTATTCCTGGAGGGAGTCCTCGCCGTAACGCTCGAAGACTCGGAGGTGCTCGCAGAAGAGATATACATCAGTGTAAATCTGCTTATTCTGGCTCACCACAAGGCCAGTCCCCTTGGGGTCCTTGAAGTCCGGGTCGAATAGGCCGACGGCTTCCTTTCTGATCTTTCGGTGGGCATCAGTGCCTACTATCGTAGAGACCTGAGATCGTTCTCGTCGGGAACGGCGGGCGGCTTCGGCGTCGTCATCTGAGGAGTCGTCTGTTGCAGATGAAGTGGGCGGTGGAGAGCCACGGCGGCTCCCCTGGCGATGCTGAGAGGTGAGCCCAGATGACTTCCTCTGGGGTCTTGAGGCATCCCAAGGATCAGGTGGCTCGGCCTCGTCATCGGTCAGGCCGGTCGGGGCTCTTACGGTGATCAGCTTTACACTGGTCTCAGCATTGGGGGGATCGAAGTCGAACTGCTTCACAATGGCCTTTCGCCACCAGCCAAGATGAGCCAAATCATCAGCCTTAGCTGGGGGCAATCCGAGAAGCTCCTGTGCGTTGCCATCACGGGCAGCAAACTTTGAGATGAAGTGTTGAAGGGCATAGACTACATCGCTATCCCATACAGTCAGAGTCTCAAGAACTTCCTGAGTCGCTTTCTGGCTTAGGAGATGGGCGTATCGAATGCCCCAGCCTGTGGCCTTAGTATTTGAAGGCTCCTTAAGCCAGGCTGACATCGTCATCTTATCGAGCTGCTCGATGTCTTGTGGCGAGGTAGAAAAGCGTTTCTTTTTGGGTATTGTAGTTATGCCCGTAGGCGGGGGAACCTGTCTAGACTGTTCTCCCTCACTTGAGCCATTGTGAGATCGAGCCATCTTGACTTGTCGTAATGCTTTATTTCTTAGCGCAATAGTTGCTTGGTGAAGTCAGCAAGAGTGGCGGTCTCTAGGCTGTCAGAGGAGTGTTCCAAATTGGTTTCCGATTGATGGGCCTAATGTTTCAAGCATTCTCCTTTCAAGGATATCGTGCTTAAGTGCGAGCCTCACCAAGAGATGATATCGCGAGGGGGTGCAGAGCGGGTGCTGCTTCTGCGTTGTCAAAAGGGATCTGGGCGGTTGCTGGTCGTGCTACCAAGGATCGTGTTGGGTTGGCCGATAGAGGCCTGATGGTCTAGGACCTGGTTGGCTGGTGCCTGGGGCCTTGACGAACTAAATCGCAGGCTTGACTGTGCGATAGCTTGCAATTGCTACCATTTGATGCGAATATATCGCGGAGGTCACATAAAGTGAGGTTGTCATGTAGATGTAGAAAGATGGATGACGAGCTAAGACTACAGTTGAGGACGGGAGCATAAGGTCTCCTTTCTCACGTGATGTTACATATAATGCCAGTCTGAAGCACCAGGCCCAAGACTGGTTCTTCACGTATCAATAATAGAAACTTACCCTCCACGATCCTCCACGTGCTTGATAAAGCCGATGCCACCAGCTCTCAATTCGAGTATTATGAATACTTCGTCCAAAAAACCAACAATCCTTAAACTCAATTGGAACTAACTCTGTTCCAAGTCGTTTCTTTCTATTCCCAGAAAGAAAGTAATGTAAGCCACACATCAAAGCTGTTTCCCCTCCATGATCAGATCGAATAGCTCGTGGCATCATACCACGTTGCCGCAGAACTGATAGATACTGTAAGGCAACGTTCCAACTTGTTGCAGCAGAATATCCACAGTAAAACCATGTAATATATCGGGCATACCCATCAATACCAGCATAGATCTCAAAGCCCCATTGCTTAAGCTTATCATAACCATCAAGGGACCATACCCAGTCAGGCCCTGGAACAATAAAGTCACGACGTTGAAAACGTGCTTTACCCCATCGATCAGTAATGCTTTCAGGTGCAAAGTCTCGATAAACATTGTACAATGCATCGCGACTGATGATGTGATGTTGTTGCCGCATGTAAGTGTAAAGATAGCCTCGACCATAGTCTTGGATAACAGTTGAGACTTGAGACTCATCATGAAAGAAGGTTCGTGCAAGTTCTTGAGCTATTTGAAGCTGGTTATTATCTTGTCGTCTGAAAAGACCAAGTTCCCGACGGATCTTGCAAAGTCCAGTGAAGCTTAAACTGAATCCCTCATCTTGAAGCCGGCGTAAGATAATAGCATCTTTTAAACACTCATCAAAGAACATTGACTTGATTCGCTCTCGTAGAGGTTCAGTGTCAGCTGTACGCCGTTGACGGAGGAGTTCCCATTTCTGTAGAAATCGGTAAAGAACTGCGCGACTGACTTGGATGTTGTAATTGGTAGAAAGAGAAAGTATAATATTTGAGATTGTTGTATCTTCATCAATTAATATAGTAATATCCTGACGGAGAGGGGTGAGGTCTATTCGGGGCCGAGGCATGTTGAATAGAATGGAAAGAGGGGAAAGAAAATTTGGAAAGAAAGATGGAGAATGTATAGATTAAATAGAATAAGTAAACGCATGTTTAGTAAATAAACCTTTAATTACATATAATATTTAGATAAATCTTTTATTAAAAAATTTAATAATTTAAAATAATAATAATTTAAGTTAATTTAACTTATAAATTATATTTTAAAATTTATTGTAACGTACATGATAAGCGAGCCGATCATTCAGATTTTGTTGGAACATCGCGGCCAAGATACATACAAGCAGCAGATGGGATGCGGCAGGTGGTATGTGCGCCCACCTGGAAGCGATAAGGGGACTGCCTTATCGGCCTATGGGGCACAGATCCATATCTCCCCACTGCGCACCTGCTGGCTAGTTAGATGATACAACAACACAAGATCCATCAATACGAAGCCTAAATACAGTACTATTTCGGCTTCAACCAGTGGTTCGAACCCTACCCTTGTGAAACCTACACTGATCAGTGGTTAACCTCACAGTTACCACTTGAATACCGCAGATCAGCAAGGACACGCGGAAGAGACGATCGCGACCGATCAGTTTAGCCAGTCCCAGAGCTGGTTGCCCGGATCGATCAACATCGTGCTAAGGAAGGCAGCCGAAGACACCAGTGGATCTGTCAGCAGAGCAGGTTGCTATCAGGATCAACGGCTTCCTTCAATCCCTTCGGTTAGCCAAGTTGTCAACCTCGTTGGCGACCTGGATTCACCGCTGGGAGCGTCCATCACGCACAAAAACCGCCCTCACCACCGAACGCCTCGAAAAATCCCCTGCAGCACCATCAAGGCGAAGCAGCCGCCTCAAGGGCGACAGCGCCGCGGCCCCGAAGCAGTCACGCTATTCACCCTCCTGAGATCGCTGGATTCAATTTTTCTTTTCCTTTTTTTTCTTTCCTACTTCCCTCGATCAATACGTCGTCGCCTCCGACCATCACTTCTCGGTAGCAGAGGCAACTACCGCCCAGTCAACCCCGCAAGATCACGAGTTTCAGATCTGTCGCAGAGCACCCCAACTAAGCCAAAAGGAGGCAAAGGACGACCCTTTCGACGAACACGCCAAGAATTTCCCTTCAAGGCAACCGAGGCAATCCACCCCCTCACATGCAGGCAACGTCAAGGATGGCTTCAAACCGATCCTCACCGGCGCCGAGCGACGACGATAGGTCGCTGGCGCTGCCGATTCCCAACAAGATCAGGGACAGCGTGGACCGAGCGACTTGGGGCAAGATTGGCGATTTCGACCCATCAGACTCATCCCACACGCCCACACAGATCGGTTCGGTCATCGGCTTCCTTGTTGAACACTACAGGGAGCAGCAATTCTACGGAAGGGCTCTGTGGAGTGAGCTACTTAGCGACTTTGAAGATTGGCCAGAGGAGACGTTCACCAAGGCCCCCAGCCTGTTGACCAAATACCTCAGAGATTTCATGGCTAATCAGGGCGTATTCGTGCCAACAAACGGCGAACGGATCGCCAAAAACGTCCACGAGGTGATGACCCGAGCCAGATTCCGCACTTGGAGCGAACACGAGATCCTGCAGCACTGCGAAAAGAACAAACAGTTCAACGACAACGCTGCCAACCCGGAGTTCATCAAAGATATCTGCGACGGCATTACTGCGCCGAAGATACATATCTCCAGCGTCTCCGGAACGGATGGAGGCCCATTCGTCAACCCCAACACATACGGAACTCCAGAGCCCCCTGCCAACACCTTTCCGGACGGAACCTCGGGCTGGCAAAGGAGGCCGCAGCCGGCAAGTTCAACGCCAGCAGAGATGCCCTCGCCCAGGCAGTTGACCGATCTCACGAAACTGTACAGCGACGAGATGAAATACAGCGGCGAGATGTACGACGTCCTCGAAGCAAAGCTCCTGATCTTCAGAGACAACTGCCACAAAGCCGGAATTCCACACGCCCAGTTCGCAGGAGCCTTTTCGATCATGCTCAAAGGCAAGGCCCTGCGATACTACTTTGACCGCCTTTGCGAGGCTAATCGCGATCTGGATTTCCATACTTTGGTTGCGCGCGTCAAGAATCACTTCGAGACCGAGGAATCGCGGCAGGCGTACCTCGCGGCGTGGCGTAATACCACACTGCCCCGGGTCATCCACGAGAACCCCGAGAAATCGCATTTGGAATGTCTGGATATCCTGCTGGATAGGTTGACAACGATCCAACGGGCACTCTCGATCATCCACCAATCCGACGAGGCCCTACGAGATCAACTGCTGAACGCCTGCAGGGGCGTCAAGGAGTGTGAGCTCTGCCTCTTCAGCCCGGCGCCTACCTACGAAGGCGTTTGCAACCAACTGCGTTCGGCGATTGGCACCGCAACAAGGTCAACGAATCAGCAGTTTTGGACCGACCGCACCTACCAGGGCCAGGGAAGGCAAGCAAGATTCGGTCGAGGACCGCCACGTACGAATGGCTTCAAACGGCAGCCAAACCCATCGACAGCCCTGCCAGCAACCCCGAAAAAGTGTTACGTTTGCGGCAAGGAAGGCTGCTGGTCAACGAAACACCCTGTGGAGGATCGCCGCCGCGCGTACGACGGCTTCCGAGCCAAATACAAGCACCTACAAGATACATCGCCACCAGCGTTCAACCACTTCCTTGCGTGGCATGAAGGCCTCGAGGAAATACAGGAAGGAACAAGTTCCCGCAGCACCAGCAACAGCCCCATCAGCCAGTACTTCCAAGCTCTGGAGATCCCCGAAGATACGTTGCAAGATACGCAAGAGACCGACGATGAGGGCGATCCCTGGCAGGCCCAGCAGTTCCATGCGTCGTATTTTACGACGCCAGTCAACGGCCCCAAGATCGTTGCCGAATTGGCTGACCAGGCAACCCGCCACGCCTTGACAAAGGAAGATCCCCAGATACAACAGCACGAGGAAACGACGCCAGAGAGCCCCCGCGAACAGGCATCGGCGTTTACATTTGACGTAAGGTACTCCGCAGGAGACTTCCAGGGCATCATACCAGATACAGGAGCCGCAACGGTATCAACCGCTGGAAACCCGCAATTCCTGGCTCTTCAACGCCGAATGCCAATATTCCTGCAAACGGCGGAAGCCGGGACAGCCAGCATCAGGTTCGGCAGGGGCGATCCCGTGGTATCGCTGGGCAGCACCCTCGTGCCCACGCCCTTTGGCGATATTGCGTTCCACGTTGTCCCCGCGGACACCCCATTCCTACTCTGCCTCGCAGATATGGATCGCCTGGGCATCCAATTTGACAATATACGCAACGTCGTCGCCAGAGGCAAACTGGCGATCCCTGTGGTACGGAAATGGGGGCATCCCTGGATTCTACTACATCCCGAGAAACTACTCGCCAACAGCCACTTAACGGAAGTTGAACTGCGCCGCCTACACCGCAGATTCGGACATCCAACAGTCCAAAGGCTACACCTTCTCCTGCGGAGAGCTGGCCACCCGATAGAGGTCGAAGCGATCGAGCGCTTGACGGCGATCTGCCGCCATTGCCAGCTTCACGCAGGCCGCCCAGCGAGGTTCAAGTTCACGATACAGGACGATCACGAATTCAACTACGAAGTTATCGTGGATATCATGTACCTTGACGGCAACAAGCCAGTGCTCCATGTCGTTGATTCAGCTACCGCCTTCAACGCCGCCCGGTTCCTGCAGAATATATCGGCAAAACACACATGGGATACACTCAGGTTGTGCTGGATCGACGTCTACCAAGGCCCGCCCGATTGGATCGTGACCGACGCAGGTACGAACTTCCACTCGGTGGAATTCAAGCAAGCCGCCAGCTCAATGGCGATTTCGATCAAGGAGGTGCCTATCGAGGCCCACAACAGCGTCGGCAAGGTTGAACGCTACCACGCGCCCTTGCGAAGAGCGTATAATATCATCAGGGCCGAAGATCCATCCACTGCGCCGGAAATCGCACTCCAGATGGCAGTCAAGAGCCTGAATGATACCGCAGGTCCTAACGGCCTGGTACCAACTTTGCTTGTTTTTGGCGCCTACCCTCGTATTACGCAGGATTCAGCCCCTTCTCCCGCCACATCCCAACGCGCAGAAGCTATCCGGAAGGCAATGGCCGACCTGCGTCAACTATACGCCAAGAGGCGAGTGGCGGAGGCCCTGACCGCGCGCAACGGACCAGATACAATGTCTACCCTCGCCTTGCCCCTCCAATCACTTGTACGCGTTTGGCGCGAAAAGCAAGGCTGGCAAGGACCCTACCGGCTGCTCTCTATCGACGGCACTACGTGTACTATCGACATGCCTCAAGGACCCAAAAGATTTCGTTCAACGGTCATCAGACCCTTCCACGAAGATCCCGCAGATACACCTCTGCCCCAGGATCAGGCCCCCCCACGACCACCAGCGCCCCCAGGCCCACAGGCCCCCCGAGATCCGGAAACGATCGAACCGGAGATCGTGGTCGCCGTGACGCCCGAGCCAGAGATATCGGCGCCAAAAAGAGGCCGCGGGAGACCTCGCAAGGACCCAATCGCCAAGCTCGCTAGCGCTTATATACTCGAGACCGACGTCAAGATACCGCAGACGTACGTAGCATACGTCTTCCTGTCAGGGAAGGAACGCGCAGATTACGCCCTGGCGATCGAACTGCGCCAGGAAGGCATACTGACGGCCCCGGGCGAACCGTTTGAAGCGTCAACGAAGAAGGAGATCGACGCCCTGATCGGTCGAGGCGTCTTCGAGTTCACGACCTTCAAACCCGACCTACACCAAGGACGGATCTTCAAGTCAAGGATCGTGAACGAAGTCAAGGGCAAAGCTACCGACGCGCCGTACGAGAAATCAAGACTGGTGATCCAGGGCTACGCAGATGACGGGAAAGAAGTCATCCTCACGCAAGCCCCAACAATACAACGAGCCAGCCAGCGGTTAATCCTCGCGATCACGCCGTCCCTACTACGGGACGGCAAAACCCTCTGGCTGCGCGACATCACCCAAGCGTACGTGCAATCCGAGACACCACTGAATCGAACGATACTGGCGCGCCTGCCCAAGCAGATTGAACCCGATCACCCACCCGATACTATCATGAAAGTCATCAAGCCGTTATACGGGATCGCAGAAGCAGGAACCCACTGGTGGGCAACGTACAGCAGGCATCACAGAGAGAGACTCCAGATGGAGACGTCAACGTACGACCCTTGCCTGCTGATTTCAACGGCTGAAAACGAAGACTTTGC
Source organism: Dactylonectria macrodidyma (assembly GCA_020744425.1). Classification (NCBI taxonomy): domain Eukaryota; kingdom Fungi; phylum Ascomycota; class Sordariomycetes; order Hypocreales; family Nectriaceae; genus Dactylonectria; species Dactylonectria macrodidyma. The sequence goes on along the minus strand of JAGMUV010000051.1, from coordinate 147,433 downwards.
CTGCGTTGGGATGCAAACGGACGATACCCTAGGACTCTCGGACGCGGAGTTCTCGATACGCGAAGACAAGGAGCTAGCCGACGCCGCGTTTACCGCAAAACCCAAGCAACTGCTCGGTGTAAGCTCCCCGTTGATCTTCAACGGCGGGATCGTCAGCCTCACCGAAGATGGGATATTGACCCTACGCCAAAAGGATCAAGGTAAAAAGATTGACCTCATCGACGTCAACGCCGAAGAGAATGAGGCGAAAAGACAATACGTTGAACAGCGCGCGAGAGGGGCGTACATCGCGTCAATCTGCCAACCAGAAGCTTGTTTCGATCTATCGACGGCCGCTCAACACCAAGAGCCGTCACCAGAAGACATCAAGGTACTGAACAAGCGTCTGCAGTGGCAAATGGAGTCCCTCGATCGAGGATTGAACTACCGGCCCCTGGACCTTGCAACCGCGAAACTGTTCGTCTTTGTAGACGGATCCTTCGCCAACAACGACGACCTGACGTCACAACTGGGCTTCGTGATCGTCCTCGCCAACGAACAACAAGAGGACGAAGAGTTCAACATTCAAGGGAACATCGTACACTACAGTTCAACGAAAAGCAAAAGAGTGACACGGAGCGTCCTGGCTTCCGAAGTGTACGGGATGGTGGCCGGCGCGGATATGGCCTACGCGATCGCGTCTACCCTCCAGATGATCACGGATCGCCTCAACCTACCCAAGATTCCTATGATACTCTGTACGGATTCGTATTCGCTGTATGAATGCCTTGTAAAGCTAGGGACGACGAAGGAGAAGCGCCTCATGATCGACATAATGGCGCTAAGGCAATCGTACGAAAGGCGCGAAGTATACGAGATCCGCTGGATCCACGGTGACGATAACCTCGCCGACGCCTTCACGAAGGCCACCCCGAACCGCGCGTTCGAACGCTTCGTGGATACCGCCGCGGCGAAGATCAGGATGGAGGGTTGGGTCACAAGAGCGTAACCACGCCTGGCCACAACACCACTGCCGCGGCACCGCGGCGCGGAACGCAAGAACTGCCGGCGCAGACGGGCTCGCTACCATGCGACCGATTCACCTCGGACAAAGCTTCAACGCCCACCGGGATCCCCGGGTTGATCCCGGAGACTCTGGGAGATCCGAGGCCAAGGCGGATGATAGCTGCGAGCAGCGTGGCAGGGCAGATCCCCATGGCCTGGAGCCACGGGAAGGCGGTCAGGGACGGCAGAACAGGAAAGAGTACGCTTTTGCGTAGAAGGCGTTTTTGGGCGTATCTTGGCCATCGCACAAAGTAGGAGACTGCCAGTGTTGGAACATCGCGGCCAAGATACATACCGTATCAACTCAGTAAACTCGGGCAAGAAGCGCGCCCCACACGGGCTGCAGATCGGCCCACCCGCGAAATTTAGCCGGCAGCCAGTTCTAACTTCCACACAACAGACCCAAAGGCCCCCCATGGCCACATCTGCCGCCGAAGATGACTGCGGCCGGCTTCCTAGATGTTATATGTGTGTTTTTTGGTGTTGTGATCACATTGAGGCTATGTGCTAACCAATCAGATGTCACAGACGACTTCGAGACCGCGGCGTGCTTCGAACTTGGACGAATCTACACCCTCTAATACCGACTTCCCTCGACCCCCGATGTAAATACCGGCATTTCCCTTACAAAAGATGGGTCTCATCATGGCTGGGTTAGAGAGGCTAGTAGACCTTTAGTTGAAGATGTCATGCAGGTCGGGAAAGTGGTGTTTTGCCGCCCTGAGAGCTATGGGAATAGGTGGAGGAAGATGGACTGGCGTCTTGGCATTGAGAGGGAATGGCGGGAGGGGATTGTGTTCTTTTGGCAAGATGACTAGGTCATGATATCTTCTGATGATACTGATCATCCTAGGCGCAATAGATAGTCTCCTTGACTTCTGATAGTTGAGATCTCTGTGAGTCATCTTGCTGCAGCCGTCGAACTAGCTCAGCTTTCTTCCCTGAGACTTTGAGACCTCTTTCCTTTAGTTGTCTTTGAAGATCCCTCACCCGGTCCTCATGGTACCTCGCCATTGTTATCAGATCGTCATCATCCATAGAAATCATCTCTTCCTCATCCAACAGCTCATCCACCTCATCCTCTAAGTTAATGAGGATTTCCTCTGCCTGTTCCCACCCTGTGAAGTTGATAGCTTCACTCGGGATATCCTTGATCTTAATGAAGCTGTCTTCGAGGCCGTCTGGCCGCACACTAATCCCGCAGTTTAGGAACGCCTTCTTGACCATATCTGCCTTCTCTTTGAGCCGCTGGATAGCTGCGGCCACAACGTGTGTTATCATGATCCTTTTATCGCTGACAGACCACCTGAAGTCAGGCACTTCTTCTCTCTCTTTGCGTTCCACATACGCATCAGTTTCCTCCTCTATCCACTGCTTGAACGGCTTGTTGATTGCAGTATCTAGAGGTTGCACAAGACTTGTACAACCCCCTGGGATAAGTGCTAATGTGATGTTACATTCTCTGAGTTTTCTCTTAATCCCGTTGGTATTATGGAACGTGGCTGCGTCCATTACTAAGAGCGTATCTTCGTCATCCTCCGTAGCTAAGGGCGAGAGTTCATCTTCAATCCATTGTGAAAGAAGTTCCTCGTTATTATATGCAGTTTTGTTGAATGCCACGGTGACGTCGGGGTGGTAGAGATGACCTTCTCTTTCGTAAATTTGACCACCTTCCTCGGTAGGAATACCATGGAAAATCAACTTAGGATGAAGTCTGTGAATGCCATCTGCGAAGATATATAACACTAGAGTTGCCTGCCTCTTATTCCACCCGCTGCGGTCAGTATGGCCGGCCACAGTTCTCACACCGCGTAGGTCCCACGTTGCGCCGTCAAGAAACTCGAACGGAATTGGGGTCTCGTCAAGGTTAAGTATAAGGCGTTTGCTAAAGCGGCGTTTTGGAGAGTGTAGGATCATCGTGAAGGCACGAGATTGGGCTCCAACAGAAGAGACGCGCCTGATGAATCGTAAGAACCTATTCACGATAGCGATATAGTCCTCTGGGCGCCTGGTTGACTGCTTCGTAATCCGGCGCTTTACGATGTTGTGACGCCGAAGAAAGCCGCGATACCACCCAACGGAGAAGGTGAAAGCGCCGGCCAAACTCGGGTATAAGTCTTTGAATAACGCCCGTGACTTGACCCGGAACCACGAAGTCGTCACAACCTTGGATTTCTCTCTACGAGCTTGAAATTGCTTATAGAGCTCGCCTTCAAGTGCAGGCCACTTCGGGGCATAGCCACGGACTCGGTCTTCCACAAAAGACTCACCAAAAGCTAGCTTCCAGCCCGAGATAGTTTGGTTCGGGATTTTGAAGTGATCTGAAGCATCCCGTAAGGTTGGGGTGCACATGACACCATTCCGGTCGATCTTATGATGGATCAACCACATAAGAACCTCTTCTTTCTTCCTTTTTGAATAGGAACGCTGGACACGAGAGGCTGGCTTCGAAACTTTGAACTGTCTCTCCTTGAGTGGCGTTTGCTTGGGACCACGCTTCTTGCGCTTAGGAACAGTATCCCAATGCTGGATATTTGGGTCGATCTCCCTGAGGGGCGTCATCATGTGAAAAAACGGCTTCAAAATAGCTTCAATTGACTGAGAATATGCAAAAATGCGTTGTGTGCGAAGACGCAAGTTGCGGGACATAACCGCTTTCTGATATCTTACCCCGCAGATGAAGGTCACATACTAAATCGTATGAGGAATAGATCTGCATTGTGGTGGGGCACCAAACCCCTTAGTCTCACGCTTCTTGCCCGAGTTTACCGAGTTGATACGGTACAAGCAGCAGATGGGATGCGGCAGGTGGTATGTGCGCCCACCTGGAAGCGATAAGGGGACTGCCTTATCGGCCTATGGGGCACAGATCCATATCTCCCCACTGCGCACCTGCTGGCTAGTTAGATGATACAACAACACAAGATCCATCAATACGAAGCCTAAATACAGTACTATTTCGGCTTCAACCAGTGGTTCGAACCCTACCCTTGTGAAACCTACAGATTTACACCTTAAATCGCAATTCTAAGAAAATTAAAAAAATTCCAAACCAGTCCTAAAATAACTGCAATTTTGAAATGAGGTTAATTAAATACGAAATTATAAAATTAAAATTTCCTCAATTTTATTTATTTTTATTTATATAGTTATAAAGAAAAAGCTTATATGTGTCAGATATGTCAGAGGCGAAAGTTGCCACCTATTGCCACCTATTGCCACGAGGCTTAGCAATCAGCTTCTAGCTGATTCTATACAGAAGAGAAAGAGTATATAAAGCTTGCCCTGAAACCTCAAGGCATAGGCGGCAAGGACAGAATACACAATTTTCACCCTAATATTTGACAATATGTTACGGCTTGGTTCACCGAACAGCGATAGGGGCCCTATAGTGCAGTAATGTGCCCGGATGATCGCCACCACAGCGATTATTGACCAATCTTTTGCCCCCTGGTACAGCGGTCTAGCACAACCGTTACATTATACATACTGTGTTTTTTCTGATTTTTATAAATAGGAAGCTTAATAAATTAATTAAAAATCTTTAAAAAAAATACTATCTTATGACTTTTTTAATAAGATATCTAAAAATAATTTTTTTATATTTTTAATAATTATATGGCCTATTTTAGAAAATCTGATATTGCTATTTTTAGCTGTACAGTATAGTTGTCAAATATTAGATTGAATGTGATCTCTATTCCCCGCTCTTTAACAGAGGACTCGCAGCGGCCTTTTTATACAGAGATGCACTTATCATCATAGGGTCTACAATTGTCGGAAAGCTTGCGTGGCACTTAGATGACTTGATTGTGTGTGTATTGTCTGTGTGTATCTGGGAGGTCTCCTGGCCGTGACTGCGTATGTGTTCCAATTACCACTAAAAGTGGGGGCCTGAGGTATCTGCACCAATAGGCAGTCTCAACCCTGGAGGTCACCACGTGACCGCCCGATCAGGTGCTTTGTACATGATCCAATCTAACAACAATAAGGTTCTTTTAAGACCGGATCTAAAGGATCCGGGCCTTTGAGACCGGGCCGCTGTCTCAGCAGATGATAAACGTAACAGGCTTCTTTATGCAGCTTGCACCTCTGACGTATCTGACAATAGTGATCGGCTCGCTTGTGCAGTCGGCTCGCTTATTATGTACGTTATATATATATATATATATTTATATTTAATAAAATAAAATAATATAAATATTAATTCTATTTCTATTTTATATATATAATTAAATTAAAATATATCTAGAAGTTATAAAATATAATTATTTATATTTTTAATGTTTAATATAATAAGAATATATAAAATGTTAAAATATCTAAGTTATCTGTCACATATCGGGATATCGGATTTTGCAGCTATGACAACAGTCAAGCTTTCTGCCCTTCATCATAAGGTTCCACAGCCACTTTCCTCGTCACTGGCCTCGTCATCAGCTTCGTCACAAGCTATGATCAGGAGGATAGCTAGATAAAGTCAAATAGTCCGTAGCATCCGGAGCGTCTTGGCTGTCCGAGGTCATCATCAGTCTCTTCATCTATAAGACTGACCCAGAGACCCTCATTAGATAGGAAGAATAGCAAGAGCTTCTCACACACATGATCACTTCCATATCCTAGATGCAACATTATCACTTTATATATTAATTTTTAGAAAACATAGAAAAATTTAATTATTTTTTAAAGGTTGAGTCTGTATATTTCTTTACAGCTCTATTCGTAACTCATCAGGACTATACTAATCCTTATACTCAAATCTTCAGAAAGCCAAGCCCATATGTCCCTGTGCTGCTATGTTCGCAGCTGATCAGAACTAAACTAATCACTATCGCTAAAAACATCGCCATCCAGAAGAGCTTCGAAGATATTCTTCATGGTGCGAAGTGATTTCTGGTCCAGACTCTTGAGCGCGTCAGTAATGTCCTTCGTAGTATAGTCCTGGCCAGATTTTTCCTTCTTGCTCTTTTTCTTGCCCGATTCCTTTTTCTTCTTCTGTCGCTTGGAAGTATGGTCGTCGGAGGAGGAGTCATCGCGGGATCGCTTCTCGACATCTGTAACTATTAGCGATCGGCCTTGATCAGACGCGTACAGGCATGTATGGAACTTACCAGTCACAAGCGAGCAGTGTTTGGCCTGACTACCATAGTGACAGGAGGCACAACCCGGAGACATTGCATTCAATGTCACATAAGCATTGAATATACCAGTATTGTCCTTGCACTTCTTGCACGCCTTTGTAACGGGTCAGGCCCACTTGGCTGGCGGCTCTGCCGCCAAGCCCGAATCCTTCTCCACAGCGCCATCGAGTTGATTCTCGAATCTTCTATATTAAAGAAGATATAACGCGTCTTCATGCACCCAGTTTGTATTTAGATTCTTTCCTTTCTTCATCTTGAAAGTAAACAGCATAGGGACTAGTTAGTTGAATCAACTCGCTAGAGGCCTTTCACAGCCTTCTTGTCCTCGAGTTCCTCGCCGTACATGAATTTGACCAGGGAATCGGCAGCTTGAGGGCGTGTTGACCGGTGGACGCCATTGTTTGGTGCGGTACAGGCGTGTACGAACGTGTATGCGCGAAGTCGTGGTGTTGTGCGATCGTGAACGTGGAGCTGCGGCAGGCGATGTTGAGCGATGTTTGGCGATGTTTGGTCGCGTATGAGCCTGTAGTCGAAGTTCAAAAAAACAACAAAAAAAAATCTGTAGCACGAAGAGTTTCAATTGCGCGCCCTAAAAAAAGAAAAATCTTTATACACCTGCTTTACAGCTGTAACGGTCTGTACACGACTGTAAATGGGTGTATTCAAATTATCGCCAATGCTGCAATTGGAGTACGTTGAAGTCATATATTCGGTTTGAAGGATATTAAATATGTGAACAGGCCTGTACACGCCTGTATTCAATATGTGATCGGGCCTGTACACGCCTGTAGTGTGCAGCTAGTGAGATTTGGGTTTTGAGACAGTGAGCCCTACAGTCAACCGTAAAAGTCGGGAGAAAAGTGGGACTGACAGGGGTGGTACAAAATTGCTGCCTTAACCGCAGCAAAGGGATGGAAGCTCTCGAAACAGAAACAGCTTAGTGCAAAGGCCCTCTGGGGTGTGTCCCCCCCGGGCGAAAACAAACCTACCTACCTAAATTCAGCTATACTCATTACAGGGCTGGCTAATTTTTGGCGCTTATGCCAAATAAAGACATCCTGACTACGGTTGACTGTAGGGCTCACTGTCTCAAAACCCCTTTTCCAACAAATTTCATCATTAGAGCCACCCTAGCGTATCTACATATGCCTGAAAACCCCAATTACATGAATATTCAATTAAAGCAAGATGAATATTCCATATACAAGGTCATACAACAATTTTTCCTCCTGTACACGTCATCTTTTCCCTGTCACATTCTCCATCAATACGTATCAGCAAAAACACCAACTGTATTACATATGTCACCTCCAATTAACTCCGCAACTGCCAAGCAGCCATCAAACAAAGCTGCACTCACGTCATGGGCTCTTACAAAGGCGCAATTGCTACGGCCTGCAAAGGTGATAAGATGTCAAGAGCAGGCAACAGAGAGCCGTCTTTTACAGCTGAATACACGAGCTAGACAAGGGCGGTCTTCATCAACTGGCCTTGACCTAACCCGTACACAGAATATTGATGCACTACTCATCTATATTTATGGGACTTTACGCACACCTTCCTGTATGCAATGTGCAAGAGGAAATGGCATTTTTGAAGGGTGTATCACTAAGAGTGATATTGCTGCTGGCGCATGTGCGAACTGCACATATTCATCGAGAGGAATTCGATGTTCATATCATGGTAAGTTATTGAACCTTTCTTTACATAATAAATACTAATAAGAATAAATTAGATCGGCCAAAAGAAACACAGTTATCTCGATCTATAATAGGGAAAATCGTGAAGGAGTCTACACCTGATCAACTACGTGCATTTGGAGCAGATCTAATTGAAAGAGCTAAGATCCAAGAGGAACTTAGCTCCACACAACCCGAAGAGTAACTAGTCTAGGATTACAGGTGATGAGTCATGTTGCATCTAGCAGATGGAAATGATCATATATGTGAGAAGCTCTTGATATTCTTCTTATCTAACGAGGGTCTTTGGGTCAGTCTTATAGACGAAGAAAGTGATGATGACCTCGGATGACCTCGGACAGCCAAGAGGCTCCGGATGCTTCGGGGTCTTTGGCTGTATCTAGCTATTGACCTGAATGAAGGAAATGCTAGGCTGGTGACGAGGCCGGTGACGAGGCTGGTGACGAGGCAGGTGGCGATGGACGCCTATGATGATAGAAGGAAAAGCTTCACTTCCGCAATAGCCGTTGAGGTCCGATATCCCGATATGTGACAGTCATTAGTGCTAATATTCTCTGTATTTAATGTGAAATTTTTTGCGTACGCAAATAATTTAACTTAATCCTTCTTTATTATTCCTAACAATGAATTCCGCAATCTGTTCCAAGAAGGGTTATCTCCATTCCGTTGTATTGGAGTTAAACCCAGACTGGGTTCGTTGTTATTTCTGTGGAGAGAATATTATACCTTTAACTCTTCCTTCTTCTGCCAATCCTCAAATTGACATGGTCGATTTGACTGAAGACAGCCCAATCCCACCTACACACGCACGATCACGACGACTCCAACATGCACATGCACCTGCAATGACTATCCCTTCTTATAATCCTGCTCAACTGGAATCCGCTGTCAATCAAGGCAACCAAAGCCGAAGTCTCCATGCTCAAGCTACCCGAACGAAGCCGATACCCAATACACCCATTGAGTTGGCAATTACCTTATATACAGCAGCATATAAGTGTATATCAAGCGGTCAATTGGATATCAGGAAGTGGCAGTCTGGATCTCCTACTATCGCTGGGAGAGTTGGCAATTGCTTTGTTACAAACGCAACACATAACTATCCTTCACATGCGGACCTTGTGAGATCAGTTGCTGCACGTGCAACAACTGATGCAACATATCGGGCCGTTGACTGGGAGTTCATTTCTGGTTGCACCAGTAACAGTTCGCAAAGTATTGTTTTCTTTTCTCAGGAAGTTCTAGAGACAACTTCTCTTGCTGCATTTCTCAATGCAATCAATCCTCAAAGTCCGTATCCAACCAGGGTCAATCTTTCACTTCTTTATGCTTATGAAGCGAAAGAGGAGGAAGATAACATGATCACCCCTGTTCCAGTGCGAAAGAAGAAGGTCAAGGGCGAAAAGGATCTATCACTTCCAATACAAAACAAACCCCCAACACCATCTCCAATTAATCGCAAACGAAAAGCATCTACACAATCAGCTCCAGCAACAGATAAGAAGGTAAAGGTAGACAAGAAAAAGGAGGAGGTATTGGTCTTACTAGAGAAGTCTAATGAAGAAGATGACTTAGCTGCATTCTTCGATACTGATGTGGATGGATCGGATTTGAATGGACAAGATAATATGGTTATAGAAGTGGCTGGGCAAGGTAGTGAGGATTTGGAGGCACTTATATCAGATGATGGAAGTAGAGAAGTTATCGAGGAAGGTGTAATTAGTACAGGGCGGAAGACTGGCAGTAAACAGCCACTGCCTCCATTAAGTATGGTAACTCGCCAGCGTAAGTAGTTTCAATCTTCTCATGTCTTTTCCTTTATTAATCAGCTGCTATCCATGAATCAAACACTTCAATGTCAATATTCTGAGCCTGTAGAATTTGACTAAGTCGATCTCGCCCATCTCGAGGTCGGTCAAGTAAGGATAGTCGTGGTGAATTCCCATTCTGAATATAAAGAGCCAATTCAACTCGTAGAAGATTGTACTCATCTAAAAGTGGATGTGTGACAACGTTCGAAATTTCTGGTAAAGAGCCAATTGTCCTTGTAATGATATCTTGACAAATAGACATTGTCTCTTCTGGCAAGAAAGCATCCAGATCAGATTGATCAAGTTCAAAGGTTTCCTGACAGAATCTGAATCGATCAGGTGGAATCTCTTCAGCAAAGTTCCGTGCAGTCTCTGAATTGAGATCATGATATAGAACTGAGGGTTGTCCAGGCTGAACATGTGGTCGATTGGCTTGACGGCGAATATAATGGCTATTACAGACTCGGATAAATGAGATCAAGTCATGTCGGATTGGATTCATGAAGATGAATAGAATAGCAATGCGATCAGGAAGAGAGCCACCATCAAAGAGCCCATTTTCTGTCAGCCATTGGAAGTATATCTAATCGAAGAGAATTAGTAAAGTTCAATAAGGAATAATAGAAACTTACCCTCCACGATCCTCCACGTGCTTGATAAAGCCGATGCCACCAGCTCTCAATTCGAGTATTATGAATACTTCGTCCAAAAAACCAACAATCCTTAAACTCAATTGGAACTAACTCTGTTCCAAGTCGTTTCTTTCTATTCCCAGAAAGAAAGTAATGTAAGCCACACATCAAAGCTGTTTCCCCTCCATGATCAGACCGAATAGCTCGTGGCATCATACCACGTTGCCGCAGAACTGATAGATACTGTAAGGCAACGTTCCAACTTGTTGCAGCAGAATATCCACAGTAAAACCATGTAATATATCGGGCATACCCGTCAATACCAGCATAGATCTCAAAGCCCCATTGCTTAAGCTTATCATAACCATCAAGGGACCATACCCAGTCAGGCCCTGGAACAATAAATTCACGACGTTGAAAACGTGCTTTACCCCATCGATCAGTAATGCTTTCAGGTGCAAAGTCTCGATAAACATTGTACAATGCATCGCGACTGATGATAAAATACTACGTCACCCCATGCACATTGGAGCGGCGATGGGGTGCATGGGGTAGCCTCAGCCGAAGGCTGTGTGTCCGCGGGCCGGGAAGCTATTACTACTACTGCATTATCTACGTACTGATCCATTGCCATGGCCATTCTTGGTATTATGTGACATGGACGGATTCCGTGTGAGCACCTGTCGTTTCCGAAGCTCCTGATCCCTCATCTTCATCTTCATGCCATCCGGGGGAGACCGATAGACTAGGTGATTACGATCAAATGGCGCATCCAACATCAAACCCTCAAGCGTTTTCACACGAGAGACCGCCTCGTAGCTTAAACCGGTCTGAAAGCCCCGGCAGGAGAGATCCGTAACGATCATATCTTCTGTGATGCTTTGTGACTTGTGCACGGTAATAGCGTAGCATACTTTCAGGGGAAACTGCGTGCGAGCGCAGAGAGTGGCTCCGATGAGAAAGTCCCTCTCAACTGGGAGAATCGGGGCAATCTTTTTGCCATCGGGGGTGGTCAGGAACACCGGTCCGTCGTACTTGTTAAACTCCATCATTATAACACAAGGAGGATCTTGGATGGGGTCAGCCCCGGGTGCCCAGCTGATGTCGTAAACTGTACCGCGAGCGCCGTTGCAGAGGCCAACTGGCTGCCAAAGGTTGAACGTCAGCATTAGACGGGCGCCAATGCATATGGGAATCTGCTTTGCAAGGTTGCCCGCCTTGTCATCGGGGGCAGCAGCCGCACCAGGACCGACGTTCTTAGCTTTGACCTGGACGACTGGCCGGCCGAGGCGGTCGAATCGCGCCTCTGGATCTGGAATTCTTCATTTAGTTGGCATTGAATGCCCTACGGAGTGGAGAGACAGCTGACATGAGAATTGCACTGATTACGGCACTCCAGGCAATTCTTAGTGTTACCTACCCGCAGATTTCCTTTTGCTAACGAAGTCACCCGCCGGTTTCTCCTCACCACAGCGGGCACAGACGATGGGAATTATGTCATCTTGTAGCCGTTGGGGAGTAGACTTAGGACTCATTGCGCAATGAAGCAAGACATCAAGCAGCATTGTGTATGAAATCCAACGTAAACAAACCGGGGGTAATGCCAGCTGCCAAAGTATGGTCCCACTTTTTTGAGGCCGTCATCCAGTTGTTGCACGTTTTGCGGCCGCCCATACAAAATTTTGGACCAATCAGAAACTTTTGGTCAATCTTGCACCAGACCCTCATACAGGGGAAGGCGCACGTCCGCCGGGGGACGTTGGAAGTTGGAAGCTGGGCGAGGCGGGCAAGTTGGCGGCTCCCTTGCGCTGAGTAGCCTTTCGGTACGAAGCTTGCAACTAGAGCCTGTTTTACTCAAAATGGTGCCTGCTCCCCAAAGCATGCTGCATAGGTCTTATTGGCTACGCAAAACAAAGGTAACACACACACGCGCCCTATTGGCCAAGTCTCTTCGTCCACTACCCAGAGCCGACCACTTAAAACCGCGCCCTCTTCTCAACACGTGCAGCAACCCACTAGTGGCACGATTTGAAGAGTTTAATGCGGAACTAAGAGCTAGCCAATAGGGTGAGGGTCAATACTTGAGACAGGATCAAGAGACTGCGGTATAGACGGCACGGGGCTCGAAGTCCTGCTACAAGATATCAAGATGCAGGTATGGATGCGCACGTACGGAGCACGACGCGAATTTTTCGCAATAGTTTTCTGGCAAGTGCAGACGCACCAGGTTGAGTAAACAGACCTTCCCCGTCTTCCTAAGGGCGCAGTGGACCAATGGGGGCACTGAAACAGTAGCCCATTTAGGCCAACCCAGACCGATCCAGAATACCCTAGACCGACCGGTCTGACCGGTCTGTCCGGTCTGTTAGCCACAAATGTTCTTAGCCACGATGATCGCCTTGATCCTCTTCAGTTCTTCCTCGTTCCTACCGATGACCCTCAGGCGGTTAGTATTTCGCCCATCTCTGGTCACTGCAACGCATCGCCAACTAGGTTGGTCGCTAGACGTTCGCATTTCCTATTCAATGGTCCTGCGAAGCACTACTGGTGTAGTATCTCCAATATGATCCTCGGGCACCCTGGATGTGTCTACTGTGCAGAACACCGGTTCCGGAGTTGCCGATCGAACCGTGGGTGGAATTAGATTAGTAATACTAACAGGGGTTATTCCGGCAGCATCCGCATATGTCTTGCTAGGCAATCGTGCTGCATAAGCATTATTTATAATATCCAACTGTAGCTGGGTTTATTCCAGCTCGTAGCAAACCTGGGTAAGCTGCTTACAGACTTGGGATAACTCTTATGCTATCTAGGCCATGGTCCTAGCGACTTCTTTAGCCATACGGCCATAAAGCTTTATAAACTCGAGCTGAAACTCGGCCTTTATGATTTCCATTTTCTTATTGAAGTCTTGTTATAGGAGTTATTTCAGGCCCTGGATTGCCTCGATTATGATGCCAGCCTGTTAAAATGTGCAGGTTGAATTGATTGAAGAAGAAAACTAGCGCTAACCAGCGGAAGCTACTGACAAGGAGACCATCCACATCCCATCCACCAATAGATCGGAATAGCCATTGATCCGTGACAACGGATCTCAACACAGCCGCCTTAGGCGTGGTCCTTTTCTTAGGTCGGTTACGGGTCGACGCTCCTCCCTCACTGCTCTCCTGCTCCTTCTCCCGCATTCCCTATCACGCTCTTGTTGTTTCGATTCCATTGCCCTTGTCGTTCTGGCTCTTTTACGCAGGGGACGATGATGACCCCCGCCCGGAACGTCCGGTTCGCGTTCCATGACGATGATAACGTCTGAAGCGGGGTTCGCAGCACCAGAAATCCACCACAAACCAAAAATCTCCGCCAAGTGGCTACCAGGTATTCCAAAAGGTATAAAGGAGATCAATAATGAGATTTCGAGAAAAATCAATCCACTGTTTCCGATATATATATATATTATATATTAAAAGTCCGATCTAATGTAATAGATTTCACCTAACTCAAGCAGAAGCAGGAATCTCACCAAATGCAAACGACAAGAGCAACGACATTATTATAAATTAAAAGCTCACGTGAAAAATCCCAGCCAATGAAGACTTCTTTACACTTGATCTCGGGGGAGGGTGAATTCGAAGTTCATCCACATGTGGCAAATGAGAGTGGGAGGATTAGGAGCACATGTGCCAAATGAGAATGGGAGGATTAGGACCAATTAGGAGGCGCAGTTGCGCATGGCTTAATCGGGTAATTTTCCGGGGGGGGGGGCCAAATTTTGGGGGTGAAAATCTCAGAGCTTAAGAAGACCTTTCGTACCGAAAGGCATTCGGAAAACTTAAGAACTGATGTAGAGTCAGCCTTCGGCTGAATGATGTTGTTTCCGCATGTAGGTGTAAAGATAGCCTCGACCATAGTTTTGGATAACAGTTGAGACTTGAGACTCATCATGAAAGAAGGTTCGTGCAAGTTCTTGAGCTATTTGAAGCTGGTTATTATCTTGTCGTCTGAAAAGACCAAGTTCCCGACGGATCTTGCAAAGTCCAGTTAAGCTTAAACTGAATCCCTCATCTTGAAGCCGGCGTAAGATAATAGCATCTTTTAAACACTCATCAAAGAACATTGACTTGATTCGCTCTCGTAGAGGTTCAGTGTCAACTGTACGCCGTTGACGGAGGAGTTCCCATTTCTGTAGAAATCGGTAAAGAACTGCGCGACTGACTTGGATGTTGTAATTGGTAGAAAGAGAAAGAATAATATTTGAGATTGTTGAATCTTCATCAATTAATATAGTAATATCCTGACGGAGAGGGGTGAGGTCTATTCGGGGCCGAGGCATGTTGAATAGAATGGAAAGAGGGGAAAGAAAATTTAGAAGGAAAGATTGAGAATGTATAGATTAAATAGAATAAGTAAACGCGTGTTTAGTAAATAAACCTTTAATTACCTATAATATTTAGATAAATATTTTATTAAAAAATTTATAATTTAATTTATAAATTATATTTTAAAATTTATTTAAAATTTATATAACTTATCACTTTATATATTAATTTTTAGAAAACATAGAAAAATTTAATTATTTTTTAAAGGTTGAGTCTGTATATTTCTTTACAGCTCTATTCGTAACTCATCAGGACTATACTAATCCTTATACTCAAATCTTCAGAAAGCCAGGCCCATATGTCCCTGCACTGCTATGTTCGCAGCTGATCAGAACTAAACTAATCACTATCGCTAAAAACATCGCCATCCAGAAGAGCTTCGAAGATATTCTTCATGGTGCGAAGTGATTTCTGGTCCAGACTCTTGAGCGCGTCAGTAATGTCCTTCGTAGTATAGTCCTGGCCAGATTCTTCCTTCTTGCTCTTTTTCTTGCCCGATTCCTTTTTCTTCTTCTGTCGCTTGGAAGTATGGTCGTCGGAGGAGGAGTCATCGCGGGATCGCTTCTCGACATCCGTAACTATTAGCGATACCGTAGGCCTTGATCAGACGCGTACAGGCATGTATGGAACTTATCAGTCACAAGCGAGCAGTGTTTGGCCTGACCACCATAGTGACAGGAGGCACAACCCGGAGACATTGCATTCAATGTCATATAAGCATTGAATATACCAGTATTGTCCTTGCACTTCTTGCACGCCTTCTTGTCCTCGAGTTCCTCGCCGTACATGAATTTGACCAGGGAATCGGCAGCTTGAGGGCGTGTGAGCGACATCACAGGCATGACTTTGCCCGCCTTGGTCTGTCGAGGGCGGAGCGTAATGAATCGGCGCATCTATTCCACAGTTAGGCACATACAGAGCTGTACGGATTCGATCGAATGGATACTCACCGAAAAATCTGCGTTGGGTTCGAAAATGATAGCGGCCTTGGCAGTAAATGCGTTCTTGGCCTCGTAGAACCACCGAGCGGTCGGGTGCTCGGGCGACTGTCGAGCGCGTCGATGTTTTCCTCGGATGGGATCGGAACGCCGTCGAGATCGGTGGGCAGCGCGAAAGTAACAGTGGACGCCATTGTTTGGCGCGGTACAGGCGTGTACGAACGTGTATGCGCGAAGTCGTGGTGTTGTGCGATCGTGAACGTGGAGCTGCGGCAGGCGATGTTGAGCGATGTTTGGCGATGTTTGGTCGCGTATGAGCCTGTAGACGAAGTTCAAAAAAACAACAAAAAAAATATGTAGCACGAAGAGTTTCAATTGCGCGCCCTAAAAAAAGAAAAATCTTTATACACCTGCTTTACAGCTGTAACGGTCTGTACACGACTGTAAATGGGTGTATTCAAATTATCGCCAATGCTGCAATTGGAGTACGTTGACGTCATATATTCGGTTTGAAGGATATTAAATATGTGAACAGGCCTGTACACGTCTGTATTCAATATGTGATCGGGCCTGTACACGCCTGTAGTGTGCAGCTAGTGAGATTTGGGTTTTGAGACAGTGAGCCCTACAGTCAACCGTACTGACCAGGGAGGGTAGCGAAAAACAAAATTGGGGAAGCAGACGAGAACAGAAAGAGTCCACCTTCCAAGCTTGGTAAAGATCAATCCGCAACACCAGTAAGTTAGCCCTGTGGCTTCCACATTCGAATAAGCGCTGGCTGTCCCAAGGATGACCAACTGCGGAGACATCCGGCATTTAGCACATGCTAATATTGACCACACCTCCCAAACATAGACCGAAAGGGAGGGGCCTCCACCTTCTCAACCGAGACTCACACATTCATTTTCCCCCATGCCACGTCATCTTGCTTACGCCCCATCCCGCCCGGTTTGGCAAGAAATGGCTTCAATGCATGGTCGTGCATTATTATTTCTTTGTTGCCAATCCGATCCACGTCTCACCGACGACGGGCGGCTGAATGCTGAAGCACGTGCTCATGTTTCGCGGCAAGCTAGGCTCAAGGCAGCACGGCGGCCAAGAGACGTCAAGTTCATATCTTACTCTCCCGAGACAATTCACAGCCGCAAAGGGCATGGACCGACCAAAGACCCTATCGAGGCCCAGGGCGGGACCACCAGCAACGACCAGCCCTTGGCCATTGAACCCCACCGCGGTCATGCCGCTTTTCCGCCAAGTCAACGCATCCCACCAAGCCCAGCCGCGGCTGGGGCTATGGACCCATTCAACTCTCTCGCTGTTTCAGAACCGACACGGGATGAACAATTCCTGCTTCATTACGGTTAGTTGTACCATAGCTGATAACTACGCGCTAAATAAAGCAGCTCTGACGAGAATTTTCAGCATTTAGCAGGACGCTACCGGCGTTTGGAGAGTCAGACCTTGATAAGCATTATCTAGCGCGGTCATGGATTTCGCAAACCGTGGAATCCCCCGTGGTATTCTATACTCAGATATTAGGCTCGTCTACCCATTACCTGATTTCCTCCCCAGCCGCCGACACACAGAATCGTATCATCGCAATGGGACTACGAAGGAAGATTCAGGCCATCCAAGCCCTTCGGACTAAAATAGAGCAGAACCAACCTGGTTCTTCTGAGGCCGACCACGGCCTACTTCTCGCCATCTTCATCCTCGCCATTCACGGGAGTTTTGACCGCTCGGATCGGCCGGAGCCCCACCCGTTGTCACCCTTAGCTACCCACCGCGATATGAATGTCTACGGCCGAATGGCTTTTGGTGAGGAACACATTAATGCACTCTACTATCTGATCGAGCAGAAAGGCGGATTATCATGTCTCGATCAGCATACTTTCGGATATGTTCTACCTCTGTACGTTTCTACATCTTGGAATTCTCAGATAGGCATGAATCTTCTATGCTGACTCACGATTTTAGCTTTGATATAGTTCACAGCTGTCGGACAGGATCCCTGCCTAGGTTCCCGTGTCCGCGTCAGCTGGAATCGATGCTCCACGGAGGTCTATGGAAGCCTGATCCAGAAGCGATCCAAATGCTCACAACCTTGGGCGAGTGTTTCCGTCCAGGTTCAGATGGATCATGCCCCGTCTATCTCGACCGCAAGGTGGTCAAGCCCCTCCAAGTGATGGCCGACATCACCGTCGCCCTCGACCATTATTGCCGCGGCGGACAAGGAGCTCCGGCATCGCTTGACGTATTGCTCAACAACTGCGACTGGGCGGCTCATACCATTCTTTCAATAGCTCCTTACACACGACCAGCTACGTCCGGAGATAGCCCAGACCAGGGCTCAAACGCCAGCATCACTACGTCCCTTTATGAGATTTGCCGAATATGTGCCCTTCTTTACGTGGACATAGTCATTCTTCCGACACCACCGCACACAGGAATCAAACTTCGTCACTCGAAGAGAATGTTACGTTTGATAGAGGATATACAGCAGGAACGCCCCACCGAGGACCCTCTCGTCACCGATTTTTTGACTTGGGCCACAGTCTTGGGCGCCATTGCTGCGAGGTTCACCGAGCTCCAGGTTCCGTATCTCAATCATATCGAAACAATTGCGCGGAACACAGACTGGGATACGATCCATCCGCGGCTGAGAAGATGCTTGTGGTTTGGCCCGGTTTGCGACGGTCCAGCTTCCACCCTTTGGTTTGAAGCTAGGCAATGGACACATCGGGTTGCTCCTAAACCAAACCTAGGAAGCGACCGCCGGGCTCGTTCACGATATGATAAAACCATTTGAGCGGAAGAGCTCGGCTTCCCTCCTGTTACCAGATATGTCACGGCCTGGCCGTGACCTGCATCAGGAACTGGGAGGGGCCCCACTTTTCTCAGCCTCTAGGAATAGACGATAGTTTTAGCTGAAGTAATCACTCCTTAATCACTTCTAATTACTAGTAATTATGATTACTATAAGGGTGATCCAGAAGAAAGCGATTCAGGGTGAGAAAGTCGGGCTTTACTTTGTGGTCAGGATTGAAGTGGCAGAAATGTAAATAGCATAGCGTGTTCCATGGCCCTATGAGATCCGTTCTCCCGGGCGTAATAAATCTACTACTACTATAAGGGTGATTACTATAGATTGCTATAGTGGTTTAACCTGAGGAAGTAGCTATTATATAAACACTAGCACCTTAGCTATTAATATAACTTAGTTACTTTAATTTACTCTAACTGCTAGTTATATTATTGGGAATTGATAGGGGGCGTGATGTTTTTGATACGGGGGCGTCATCCTCTGCCTAAAATGTAATGCCATCGTGAAACCGCGTTGGTGGTCAAACAGTGTGGGAAATCCTGCCCCTTTTCTCGGTCGATTTTACAAAGATTCAGGGATTGTGTATTCCCAGCGGATGCATTACCAGGTCCGGAGATGGACGTTCTCTGCAAGCGTCCACCAGACCTGTCCTAGGCTTGGGACGAGGAATATTTGGACCAACCAAACGGCGCTGCATGTTGCTTGCGCTAGGGATGGACACATGTATAATACAAATATGTACCATGCACCACCACCCTTTCGACAACCCCACCCTTTCGTCAAGCAAAAAAAAAATTCCACCACCAAAACTCAACACTTTCATTTACACACAGCTTGACCAGAATAAAAGTTAGTTGAGAGCAGTTGCTTCTATCAAGTATAGAATTGATTGAAATTTCTGTTTCCGTTCTCATACTGTTGAGTGGGGCACGTGATATATGTGGGTAATGGTAAGGAAATATCACCACTTCAAACCCCAATTTCCTCACCACTCCTTCTCAACCTTACTCCTGCTAGTCTCTCACAACACGATCAAAATGCCTTCATCTCGGCCTCGTTGGAGATATACAGAAGACGACATGGCTGAGGCTATATTGGATGTCACCGATAATGGCTTTTCACCCCCTCAGGCGGCTCAGCGACGCGGCGTGCCTCGAACCACTCTAATCGACAGACTTGACGGCCAGACACCCGTAAAAGAGCAAATCCAGCCTGGTCAACGGTTATCCAAGAATCAAGAAGACAAATTGGATTTCTGGATTCTTCGTCAGGAGTCTCTGGGATACGCTCCGTCCCACAATCAGATTCGCGCTTGCGTCATGGGCCTGCTAAGACAACAAGGCGACCAACCGGAATTAGGACGCAACTGGGTGACCAGATTCATTGAGCGCCGTTCAGATCTTAAGACTAAGATGGGTAGACGCCAAGAAGCCAATAGGTTTGACTCTTTCACCCCTAAAGCGGTTCATTGGTACTTCGATATCAGGGAGGGCCAGTACGGCTGGATTCGGACTGAGAACACTGTTAACGTTGACGAAGGAGACATCATGATTGGTTTTGGCAAGCCTCTATTTCTATTTTCTCTATAGTTTTGAAATTTGACTAACTAGACTCTCTCCGTTAGGGTTGGATAGCCTGGTGGTCGGAAGCGCGAACCTGAAGCGGAAAGCTCTTCTCAAGGCACCACAAACTCGAAGTTGGACCTCGTTCATCGAAGCTATCACTGCTGACGGCCGCGCCTTAACTCCTGGCATAATATTCAAGGGGAAGAAACTCCAAAAACAGTGGTTTCTTGACGAATTCAAGAAGATAGCCGACTGGCATTACATGACTTCACCTAATGGGTGGACTGACGACCACATTGGTGTTGAATAGCTTGAAAGAGTCTATTTGCCTCAGACCAAGCCTAACGACGAGTCTGATGCCAGATTAATTATTCTAGACGGCCATGGGAGTCATGCAACTGTACTTCCTTTGTTTCCTTAACCAAAGGTTACTGCTAACCGAGCCAAGGACGAATGGATGGCTACGTGCTTTCTGAACAACGTTTACTGTTGCTACCTTCCAGCACATTGCTCCCATGGACTTCAGCCATTAGATAATGGAGTATTTAACGCCTCCAAAGCTGCATATCGTCGAGAGCTGGAAAAATTCGCTTCCCTGACCGATTCTGCTCCGATGGATAAGGTCAATTTCATCAGAGGCTACGCCAAGGCTCGTGAAGTGGGAATGACTAAGAAGAATATACTCTCCGGCTGGAGAGTTACTGGTAATTGGCCAATTTCACGAGCCAAAGCTTTGCGGCATCCAGAAATCCAAGAGGATAGGCCGAATGACAGCCCGAAGAGGACTCCGGAGCGGGCGCCATATTTCGGCTCGGATGATACACCAAAAACCAGCCGCCAGATTCGTGATCTTGGGCTGAACAAAACACCAAAGACGCGGAGACGGTATAACGTGATAGCAAAAGGGTTTGAGGCGCAGCAGCAGACGTTAGCGGCTCATGCAATGAGAATTGCTGGTCTGGAGGAGGAACTGGCTCGTTCGAAGAGAGGGAAGAAGAGGAAGGCTGTACCTAATCCCAATAAGCGTTTCGTGACTCTGGGCGAGGCCCTAGCGGCTGGAGAAGTCACTACCGAAAAAGGAAGTGAAAAGAAGCTTGCGGTGGTGGATGATAGCTCTTCGGAGGAGTCAGGGTCAGAATCGGAGGCTGCTTCGGTTATTGAAGTCAGAGAGGAAACCATACCACCTCAGCGCACTACTCGATCTGGGCGGGTAGTCAAAAGACCTAAATATCAATAGAAATATCAATTTCAAATTTACAGGAGGTAACCATTTGCAAATAACTTTTATTTTGGCCGAATTCTGTGTAAGTGAAATAGCTGAGTTTTGGTGGTGAATTTTTTTTTTGCCTGACGAAAGGGTGGGGTTGTCGAAAGGGTGGTGGTGCATGGTAGATCATTCCAAGAAGGCTCATCGCAGCGAGATGGGGCTCGCCGCTCGATATAACAGGAGGATTTGGGTGCGAGATCATATATCAACTAGAGAAGTCGGATTAATGATGGGTTTAGGCTGAGTCTATGTAAAATGCAACACATTGGCGGTGTTGAAGGGGATAGCCATCATAGAATACGGGCGGTTGTACCGTGCTTGAACCCGCTGCATTGGCAGAACATGGAGGCGTGGATTGCGTACTGTGCAGTCTACGCCGACAGACTCACAGACGAAAAATTTATCCATGGTGCCTCAAGTTAATCAAGTCAAGCCATCATACTAATTACTCCAAATGTGACCATTCCGAGATCGTGCGTATCTGGCGCCAGATGTACTTCTCTAACTTGTTGGCACACTTCACATACAGCGAATTATCGTCATTGAATTGCCGGCAGTTGTCGAAGATGAGCCGCGCGTCTTTAATGAAATCCATTGCCGCGCCATGAAGCAACGAAGGAAACTGCTGCGAGCAGCCAACGTACCCAAAGCAGCTCTATTGACATATCGGGAAGTTACGTACGACATTGACCTCACGAAGATCGAAACCAAAGATGGCACTCTCCACCTTTACCGAAACCAAAGATCTATTAATGCTCGACCGAAACGTGGTCCCTTTCCGAGCCATCTGACCACCAATGTCCGGCATAAGGAAACAGCTCTTGCGATTACCGGTAATCCATGCACGACGGCCATGGCGCTATTAGGTCGTTTGACCCGAAAACTTCTTGCAGGTAAGAACTTTCGAACAAGTACACTCAGTTGTACTGTACGAACCTCGTCTTACATTCAGCAGGAGTTGCCTCGACTATCGAGGTACTGGACCTTCACGTCGGAAAGCCACCTACTCCCAGCCAAGCTCATTCCTGGCCCAGACTTGAAGGACTGCCCACGCTCAGTGGTAAAGGTTAGACAACTGTTTGCTGCGGAGGCATGGATTATCGATACAACAGGCTGCCAATATAGATTTCAAGATGTTTTTGTTCCATTCGACAAGTACGTTGCAGACAAAGCGTGCCGATTCTCAGGCGACCCCACCACATACGATGCGACTGAAACGAAAGACCTAGATTACTTCTCGGCCCTTCCGTTTATGAACAAATTCCGAGCACGACGACAGAATGGGATGCTGGAGCGAAAAGCTCGCCTATCCTTCGCCGACTTTATTGACAGGCGTGTAGGTACAGATATACTTGACGGCTCTACCTCCGAGGTCAAGGACAAGCTCGGGAGTTTTGTGAATGAGAGATGAAGACGCACATGTTAATCCTTACTGATACGGCAGTTTAAAATGGTTATTAGGGCCCTGAATCATGGATAGGACTTCGCTGGAAGAAAGAACCTCGAAGATCGCGAGAATCCCAGAATGCTACGGAAGCAGACTAACAAAGTAGAACTAGGTTAGCCATTGGTCAAAAGTTCGGTACACAATAATAGGCTTAGTCTCAGAAGAAGCTCTAGAAATCCATTGAGAGCTCCTTTTCTAATTGCAGCGTTGAAGCGCTCTGGAGCCGGTCTCCACGTGCTTAGACCCTGCGTCTACTCTATATTCTTGGCCACACTTCCACACCGTCTGCAAGCTACTGAATCTCAGCAAGCGCGGCGACAATTCGTGCTCCTACGTTGTCCATTCTCTAAGGTCAATAGGATCAGAAGGAGAGCGCCCAACAAGTCTCTCGGAGCAGTACACCCCCTCGCGAGGACGTACATCCCATCCGTCAATGGGATCTGACAAGGATACTGTCTGCGTTCAAACTCAACCGTACTAGTCGAGGCCCAATAGATGCACGAGTTCATTTTCCCATATACTAATAGTATTCATATATTCTTTACCAATCAAATCCCAATCTCCAGCCACATATAATCCCGCAATTCCTCCATTAGCCACATGGAAGTGGCCTAAATGCCGAAACTTGAGGTCCCTGCACTTAGGATGCCCACACTTGATTGCTTCGCCGTATTGCTCAGCCCGCTCCCGCCGGTCCAGATGATGGTCATCAAGTGGCCGTTCATGACGGTACGGTGAGGTTTCTCACCTAATTCCTCGCCGTAATTCTGCGCCGACCCAGACCTCCACATGGTCATACTTTGAATTGAGTCGAAAGCTGCGAGTCCCTCCCCAATTATCTAACATCCTGAGTACTTGTTTCGCAGCATCAATAGCGACGTCAATTTGCCTTACCCACTCCTGGGACGCACCCAACATAAGGGCCATGAGCATCGGGCCAAAGGCTGGATCGGTGTTTGCTTTCGGTGCCTCGAGTGCACGCTCAAGAGCTTTAAGAACCTTTCTGGTGTTCTCCAGCTCCGCTAGCTCCGATTGGTAGCACTCGGTATCAAACGCGCATAGTGTCGTGTCGCTCCTCATAGCATCCACAGCCTCTCGTACCCATGAAAGATCATTTCTCAATCTGCTTAGTTTCCATGGTCGTGGTTTTCGGCATATCCCCGGCACAAAGGTATGAGCCCTAAAAGCAAGATTTCCATAGGTTTCGATAGAACCTTCGTGTGTTGTTCCAGGTTATGCTGTGCTCCTACACCGACTCTCCCGTGTACTTCGGCGTACGCCCAGAGTGGTTCAGCTGCCTTGCGCAATGCCTGTACAAAGGTTTCTTCAAGGTAGATATTCTCGAAGTCACGGAAAATACCTTCCAGGTGAGACATGAGTTCCGGGAGATCACCATCGGTATTGCTGCTTGGTCGATCTCGCCAACCCCGTGACAGCCAGCCTACTCCAAACGTAGCCGCAAGTAGAAGGCAAAACAAGGGCCAGAGGCTCACAAACAGAAGAAAGGCCAGCACCATTAGCGAGCCCAAAATCCCCTTCCACTCAGACAGGATAGTTCCTTTAGCCATAGCGGAAACCAAGTATACCGGACGAACAGTAAGGGTGTGAAAGTGATGAGCCGCGGTTTTGTTCAACCCGAGACGTCAACGGATGAGTGATCGTAATAGAGGTAACAAACAGCTAGGCTGCGGTTGGTCTCGGTTGAAAATAACAAAGCCTGATGTGAACGGGTGAGTGATATTGGAGTTCGCATAAGAGAAGTAAGCGACAGATCGAACTTAATGAGAGACACAGGCGGTGTGAGGAATGCTTCACCTCGAGAGCTATGCATCCCAAAATGAATTTGCTTCATCGAGGAAGAAGGAACGTGAGCTCTGCTTTCTTTATCGACGTTTGGCAGCGCTACTGCGGGCCTGTTCCAGGGCAAGCTGCAGTAGCCGCCGGGTTCTATTCTCCATAAATAACAGCCAATGGCTGATAAGCGTTTAGGTGTCGCATTTTTTGCCGTCCTTCGGCCCCACCCACCATCACCGGAGCCTCTCTCCTTCCGCAAGACCCAAGCGAGCCTGCGGGGCCAAGACCCCGGTGGCTTCAAGTGTCTCATGCGTTTCGTGATAAGGCAGATAGCCCTCGGCTGCAGGCGGAAAGTGAGATGGTACCAACGTCATCACAGTCACGGCTACGAGATGGCAAGTGTAAAGATGCTACACAAAAGGCATAAAACGTGGGGCGATAGAGTCTCAAAATAATCACGTACAGAGAGGAAAGCGAAGGGGAAAAAATGGATTGTGCGGACCTTCGTTGGGCGCAACCTCATGGGCCAGCGCGCTTAGGTTGACGAGGCGAGGCGCAGGCAGATGCAAGAGAATGGCGGGGCACTGCCTCCTGCTTTGGCCACGTCGTAGCCAATCGAGCTGAAGACGCTGCATTGTTTGCTGAATCCAGGATTGAATCCAGGAGGGGCGCAGTCTCGGGCTGAGAGGTTGAAAGCAAGGCGGATTTGGTATTGCAGCTGCTGTCAACCAGCCCAATACATCCATGGTGAGGCAGCCCATGGAGAGTTGGGATTTTTTTGCCAGGCGGACACGCGACCAGCTGCGCGCGATAGAACACCCACAGTATGGAATACTTTCGGCTTCATGTACTTCGCCCCACAGGGATCTCGCCCCCCCCGTCACAATGTAGCCAGGTTGAGACGGCTTGACACAGCATAATCTGTACACTGAATGCACCTTGTCGAGGGCAAGTCCAAATAGGATCCAGGTCGTGAGCTTCGTCGCCGGGAGGTGCGAGTACTCAACAAGAGCCATACGAAAAGAGATTAACCTATTCAAGTCCTCTCCTTATCGCATGCATTTGTACGGAGGCGCATATCAAAAGTCCTCGCTTGCCAAGACGCTAGCAAGCTTTAGCGTCCACCCAGAAGCTGCCCCGCACCAAATTTGTATGCGTCAATTCTCAACATCTGATAATAGCACTCTTCCTCTTCAATTCAACGAAAATGCCTTCTAATATTGCAGCTCGAGCGTGCGTTGTTACGCTGAAAGCTGCTGGCAAAGAGACTATTGAAGTTGCCTATTTTACAGGGCTTCCAGTATGAACGATCAATGATATCTATGCACGAGCAATTAAGCGCGGCTTCGACCCAGCAAAGAGACCTCTTGAGATCACAGATGCCCACGTTGCTGATGCACCTCGATCCGGCCGACCTAAGAAGCAGACCACAGAGATCCAAGAGGCTGTTGCGAGCAAGGTACGCCGTGATCGCTACGGCAGGGAAAAGACCTGTGCTGATATTGCTGGGGAGCTTAGTCTGGAAGGCTTCAGCATCTCTTCTATGACTATCTGGCGGATCCTCCGGGGCGCTGGCTTCAAGAAGACCAAGCCGACCAGGAAGCCTGGTCTGACGAAGAAGATGCGGCAGGATCGGCTTGAGTGGTGTTTACAGCGGAAGGACTGGACTCTTGAGGACTGGAAGAACGTCATCTGGTCTGACGAGACCTCTGTTATCCTGCTTCATCGGCGTGGAGGATACCGTATTTGGAGGACTAAAGATGAGGCCTTCGTCCGCAGCTGCATTCGTGAGAGGTGGAAGGGGGCTTCTGAGTTCATGTTCTGGGGCTGTTTCTCATACTATCGCAAAGGCCCTATGCACTGCTGGGCACCAGAGACTAAGGTTGAGAAGGCAGCCGTGTCACGACCCAAGCTAATAAGGCGTCCAAGGGACCAAGTGGCGAAGGGTGGCAAAACCCTTGACCTTGAGAACCAAGCGGCGAGGCTGATGAGTCAGCCTCACGGGCGAATCAGGGAAGGAGCGATGGAGCGACAGGAGCGATGGGAGCGAGGGAGCAACGCTCCATCGCTCCCATTGAAACCTTAACCTTAAATGGTCGAACAGGTCGAACAAGAGCACGTTCGGCCACGATTGACCAAGCAGACCAGAATAGTATATAGCTTCACTCATTCCCACTTCCCTATGTCCAGATAGCTCTCCAGCTTTCAATACAATTTGATTACTCAAGAATACTTCTTGACATTATCAGACGTGATTCGCCACCCCACGCTCAGTACGTTACGCCCCGTTTCAGCTGCCAACATAAACCAGTCGGGTTACGGTTTACTACGTTGGGAACCTTGACCGTCACAAGCCGCCGAGAGAGAGATCGCGAAATTGAACACAGAGCTGGAGCCGATAATGAAGGAACAGTGGGAGCTTCAAAATGGCATGCGACGCCTTAACCTACGCAACCTCCCCGGCAAGAAGCCTCAGTGGCGATGGAGTCAGAAGAACGGCAAGCTTACTCGACGGGCTGGGCACGGAATAGACTGGTATTTATACCAGACTAAGATCTTGATACCTAAGCTGCTGCCCTTTGCTGCTGAGTGCCTTATTGAGCGGCCGGGAACTCTTGTTCAGGAAGACAAGGCGCCGGCACATAACCACTACGCACAGCAGCAAGTATACGATGCAGCTGGTATCGCGAGGTTGCTCTGGTGCGGCAACTCGCCGGACCTTAATGCAATAGAGCCCTGCTGGCCCTGGATGAAGAGATGGACTACAAGGAAAGGGGCCCCTAAGTCCCGTAAGGAAGCTATTGCTGCTTGGGAAGCTGCTTGGAAGGAACTTAAGCAGGAAGCTATTCAGGCTTGGATTGAGCGAATTCCTCGTCATGTGCAGGAAATAATTGCTCTTGAGGGTGGAAACGAGTATAAGGAAGGCCGGGGAAGGCCCTCATACTAATTTGGTAGCGCTATTCCCTAATTAGCTAGCCCTCTGTTTTAGTGCAAGCGAGGACTTTTGATATGCGCCTCCGTACGCAGCAGTGACGTACTGGCTAATGACGTCACGCGTCTTGCCACTTGACTGGTCGAGGAATTGTGACCGTGTACGTGATTTTCCGTCATGTCCGGAATACAGTGGGGGGCAAGAAGTATTTGCCCACCTTCACGTACCGGCCAGGCCCGGCTAGCCCTATTGGGCCGCGACCGCGTTGCTGCTTTTGCAAGGCATTTTCCACCTTTCAACATCACATCTCATAATGCCTCGAGGCAAGGAGCTATCGCCACAGCTTCGGGCTCGCCTTTGCGAGCTACGAGCCCTACATTATACATTTCGTCAAATTCATAATATCCATCCCGAAGTCCCTCTTAGCACAATCCGCTATACGATCAACCAAGAAGCTAAGCGCAAAGAAAACGCGTCTCTACCGCGGTCCGGCGCGCCGCGCAAGCTCACAGAAGAGCAACGCGATCAGATATACGAAGCCGTCACAACCAACCCACATCTCACACATCAAGACCTCCTTGCCTCCGTCGATCACGCCGTTAAAAAACGGTCCCTCCGTTACCTTCTTCGCGAGATGGATAAGAGGAAATGGCTCCAGCGAAAACGTAATCCGCTAACGCAATTCCAAGCCGACCGAAGACTCGAATGGGCTCGCCGATATGAGCATATTGACTGGAAGAGGGTTAAATGGAGCGACGAGTGTATGGTCCGCCGCGGTCAAGGAATAAAGCCGATTTGGACCTTCCTTCGTCCTTCTGAGCAGCTAGCTGCCAGCGACGTAGGCGAGCGGATGCGGCAGGGCGTCGTACGGCAGATGTTTTGGGCCGGCTTTGGAGATACGGTCCGTACAGACCTACTAGCCTTTGACGGCTACGCTAATAGCAAAGCTATTTGCGACTTCTATGCGAGCGTCTTACCTACCTTCGTTCAACCTGGCGATATCTTTATGCATGATAACGCGCCTGTACATACGGCTCGTATCGTCAAAGCCCTCCTCGATAGGCTAGGCATCGAGGTTATGATCTGGCCAGCTTGGTCGCCAGATCTTAACCCTATCGAGAACCTTTGGGCCCTTATGAAGGCTAAGATTTACGAATTACATCCCGAATTACAATATGCTTCTGATACCGTTGAAACGCAAGCAGCTTTAGTAGCTGCCGCACAAGAAGCTTGGTCTAAAATTGAGCCAGAGATCTTACAGCAGCTCTGTGAGAAGATGCCAAACCGGGTTGCTGCTGTGATTGAGGCAAATGGCTGGTATACGAAGTAAAATACTACGTCACCCCATGCACATTGGAGCGGCGATGGGGTGCATGGGGTAGCCTCAGCCGAAGGCTGTGTGTCCGCGGGCCGGGAAGCTATTACTACTACTGCATTATCTACCTACTGATCCATTGCCATGACCATTCTTGGCATTATGTGACATGTACAGATTCCGTGTGAGCACCTGTCGTTTCCGAAGCTCCTGATCCCTCATATTCATCTTCATCTTCATGCCATCCGGGGGAGACCTGTAGACCATTTTCACGCGAGAGATAGCCACGTAGCTTAAACCAGTCCGAAAGTCCCGGCAGGACAGATCTGTAACTATCATGTCTTCGGTGATACTTTGTGACTTGTGCACGGTAATTGCGTAGCATACGAGCAGGGGAAACTGCGTGCAGGCGCAGAGAGTGGCTCTGATGAGGAAGTCCCTCTCTACTGGGAGAATCGGCATAATCTTCCTGCTCTCAGCGGTGGTCAGGAATACCGGTCCGCTGTATTTGTCAAACTCCATCATGACAACACAGGGAGGGTCTTGGATGGGGCCGGCCCCAGGTGCCCAGCCGATGTCGTAAATCGTACCGCGAGCGCCGTTGCAGAGGCCAACTGGCTGCTAAAGGTTGGACGTCAGCATTAGACGGGCGCTAATGTATGGGAATCTGCTTTGCAAGGTTCCCTGCCTTGTCATCGGGGGCAGCAGCCGCACCAGGGCCGACGTTCTTAGCTTTGACCTGGACGACTGGCTGGCCGAGGCGGTCGAATCGCGCCTCTGAATTCTTTGTTTAGTTAGCATTGAATGCCCTACGGAGCGGAGACAGCTGACATGAGAATTGCACTAATTACGGCACTCCAGGCAATTCTTAATGTTACCCGCAGATTTCCTATCGCTAACGAAGTCACCTGCCGGTTTCTCATGGAAATTATGTCATCTTGTAGCTGTTGAGGAGTAGACTTCGGACTCATTGCGCGCAATAAAGCAAGACATCAGGCAGCATTGGGTACGAAATCCAAAGTAAATAAACTGGGGGTGTGTGAAATTCAACGTAAACAAACCAGGGGTAATGCCAGCTGCTAAAGTATGGTCCCACTTTTTTGAGGCCGTCATCCAGTTGTTGCACGTTTTGCTGCCGTCCATACAAATTTGGGCCAATAAAGGCCCGAGAAACTTTTTGAGCCCCATAAAACTGGGGCCCACTTTAAAACGGCAGACGTCCAATCGTTGAACGATTTGGGGCCATTTGGACCAATCAGAGCTGGAGAAACTTTTTGACCTGTCTGCACCAAAGACTTAATGTAAAGACAGCCTTCGGCTGAATTAGCTTTTAATTGACCCCTTATTTACTGTTAAAGCAGCTTCATAACAAACCCCGGATCGGGCTAGCCGGGCCTGGCCGGTACGTGAAGGTGGGCAAATACTTCTTGCCCCCCACTGTATGTTGCGGCCTCAGGCACTAAATTGAGGCTAGCGTTGCTCGCGGCATTCCGGGGCGGGGCCCAACCTTCAATCGCACCTGTGACGGGATATGCAACAGCCACACCGTTGACGTAATCGTCGCCTCCAGGCCATTTCCAAGCACAGCAATGCTGGGTTCGCGATGTCAAGCACATCCCAGGCCCTAGTTGAGCAGATCTCAGGTAGGTAAAAACCGAATTTATGATCTGCTTAACGGCTGCTAACCATAATAGCCACGATTCCTCACTACCTCTGGAGAGTAGTGTCATCGAGATCCCGTCCCTATGACCCACCTCCTCCCTTCGACTACCAGAGTCAAGAGCATTTCGACGAGGAGCAACTCTTGTCATGGGTCTCCAGTCATATGTTGGGAGAAAAGTATCATGCGCCTTGCCGGATTGTCTCCTTCACCGGGTCCTTGCTCTGGGCGCTGACCTACGCGCGTTTCCAACTCATTAAGAAAAGGGCAACGTGTGTGGAACTGTACTTGGTCGATACGCTGAAACTTCCTCGCGACGTCTGGATCTTCCCGGCCGCAATTCTCGCTAGAATTCTGGACATCAAGCCGAAAGGGGTTCCTTGGCACGATGACCCCTACCACCATTACCTCTTATTCGGCTGTCTGCCCCGCGATGACAATGCCGTCGTCGGACGGATCCTCTTCAAGGGCATCCCTTCCGAGTTCAACGCTCTTGTACCTGGATTCGACTATCCTGATTCACATGAACGCCTCAACGCTTCCCTCGATCGGATGATTTTGATGGGCTTCTCGTGGAGCGCCGGTACCCAAATCACCGCGAATGACATATCCATAGCCCGCCGGGCTGCGGACGAGCTTATCCTCCCAATTAAGGACAAGGACGTGCATTTCCAGATTGCTATGATGTTTCTCTCGCTACGGAAGAGGAAATGGGATCAGAGTGGCTTCCAAAAGTTGAGGGATGCCTTCGAGGGCAAGTGGTTCTTCCGTCTCCATCTCTTCTGGACTTTTGCTTACCTACATCTTAGGTGTTCGAATCCCATCGACATACCTGTTTACATCGAGGGACTCAATTATTCACGATAAGCTGGTAGATGTGGAAGAGTGGGTTAGAGGCATGGAGTACATGCGCTGTGAGTGTATCATGACAGCCACACTTTCCAGTCTCCGCCATACGACAAGGGTACCCGTAAATTGAAAATGTCCTTAGACATTGCCAAAAGGCCTGGTTCATCTCAAGCACGTCCATACACTCGTTGCGCGGGACTGTTGGAGCATTGTTGGACTGTGAAAATCTGCATGAGGCTGTCGGAAAGCGGGAGGGAGTCGCGGCCGGCTCGATTGGTTCGCTATTGAGGCCGACGATGGTGTCGGCCCTACTACTCAGTAAAATGTGAAAGAGCTCCTCTTAGAGTTGATTTGAATTCCCATAAATAGCACGACACTTCTCGAAACATCAGATACTCACCCATCCCATTCCGTCCCACCATACTCATCATGTCATGCGCAGCCCTTCCCGAAAGGCCAGAAGTCATGCTGTCCTCAATCCAGCAGTTCAAGAGCAATCTCATTTACCCAGTCGCCTCCGTACGGCTCCTGCGAAGCACCAGGACCGGTGGGCAGACATCCCAGTAATAAATATATTTTTAAGGCTTAATGCATAATTATTGTTAAGCTTAGCCATATGGATAAGAATATACTCTTTGGCCATAACAATATATTATCAATAATTCTTAATACGCCCCGCTATTTGGGGGTCCACTAGGTAGCCCAGTCAACCCAGCTTTGCCTGCTGTAGCACCCAATTTTCACCCTGTCAGCAACACGTCCCATGAGCACGACGACAACCATGAGCGTTAAGATGTCTCCGTCTGAAGCCACGTCCGACTCTTCCTCCCTCTTGCCTTCTGATAGCATATCACAAGCCGCCAGCTCATTGTCAGAACCCGATTGCCAGCATATGGTTAAGAGAAGGAAGCTGCGAGCTGTTTCAACATGGGATCACTTTCGAGAAGCCGAGGGCGATGAGCCACACGCAAAAGGCGGGAAGATACTGCACTACTGCAGACGTTGTCGCAACCCTCCTTGGTCAACCCACATATCTGGCAACGCCCGCTATCATCTCGAGAACGCTCATAATGTAGTGGTTCGAGAGGATTCAAGATCGCAAAGCAAACGTCAGCTGGCCATCGAAAACGCCTTTGCAAGAACAGCGGCCAAG
Organism: Dactylonectria macrodidyma; assembly: GCA_020744425.1. Taxonomy (NCBI): domain Eukaryota; kingdom Fungi; phylum Ascomycota; class Sordariomycetes; order Hypocreales; family Nectriaceae; genus Dactylonectria; species Dactylonectria macrodidyma. Next base: position 114,988 of record JAGMUV010000051.1, on the reverse strand, counting down.
CAGTTACAGCAAGCCGGGGAAAAGGAGACAAACACGCTGCGCAGTGTAATCAACGTTGATGCCTTTCGGGAGGCTCAGATGCTGCTAGCGGTACATAGGCACCTCCCTCTGAACTTTGTAACGTGGCCAGAGTATCAAGCGCTTCTTTCTGCAATAAACCCTGCGGTCGAAGAGTTCCTGACGGATTCTGGAGGCACGGTTGCGGCGGACTTGGATAACGCACACGCAGCGCATCAGCAGTCGGTCAAGAGGTGGTTGGGAACTGCTCGGAGCCTCATACATATTTCCATGGATGTATGGTCTTCTCCCCAGCGCAAGTCATTCATCGCTGTCCACGCGCAGTGGGTTGACGAGGCCTACGTGCCTCGCAAGGCACTGTTGGGGCTTCCGAACCTCCGCCGCTCTCACGCCGGCGCGGCTATGGTACCTCATTTAATGAACATCATCCGGAAATTCACTTTAGCCCACAACATCGGCTATTTCACTGGCGACAATGACACAAAGAACGACACCTGCCTCCGCCAACTGGCCCAAGAGTTATCGCGGGAGTACGGCGTTGCATTTGATCCGGTAACCTCACGGACGCGATGCGCCGGCCACATCATCAACCTGTCCCTGCAAGCCTTTCTTTTTGCAACCAGTGAAGGTGCCCTGGAGGCCGCGATTGAGGAGGTGCAGGACGAGGCAAATGATGCAACTATTGCGGACGTGTTGCAGGGCTGCATTCAGTCGAATGGTACGTACCAAAAGTCTCACAGCAAACCCAAGCGGCGGACTGACGCAGCCGGTTGGCGGAGCGTCGGGCCCCTAGGCAAGCTTCATAACATTGCCGTGTTCATCCGCAATTCCACGATCCACAACGATGCGTGGGACGACATTGCGGGAAAGGCACTGGGAATTGACAATATCACGCGGTGGAACTCGTGGTTCAAGCTGCTTGACGCAGCCATTCGCCAAGAAGGCGCAATGTCCATCTTCCTCAACCAGTACCACAAGGAACTGGAGGACGACATCCTCACCCATGACGACTGGCAAATACTCAAAATGACCCATGAGTTCTTACAACCGTTTTACCAGGCGACTTTGGAGCAGCAAATGGAGTGGGCATCAATAGACCAGGTGCTGGAGAACATGGATATTCTGTTCAAGCAATTTGAGGATGCCAAGGTGCGTATGAGGCGATAATGCTGTCGACGCTGCCCAAGAGCAAATCCATACTAATGTTAGAGCAGCTCAAGTATATTGACAACAGACACATGGTCAACTCCATCCACATGGGTTGGTGGGTCCTCTCGAAGTATTACAGGGAAAGTGACAAGAATCCAATATACGTCACGGCATTGTTGCTCCATCCAGAGAAGCGGCGGAGGTACATTGACCGCCACTGGGCAGAGGAGTGGCGAGAGGGACCTGTAGCTGCTGCACGGCAACTGTGGGCAAAGTACAAGGACCGGCCGCTTGCGCCGATATCTGCGACGCAGCCGGATGATGAGCGACGAGAGATATCGCCGTACGAGCGAATCAAGCAATCAATGAGTGTATTGGATGAGCCCGGCGACGAGGATGAATTCGAAAAATTCATCAAGTCTCCTCCGAGACATATGATGGCGAAGACTCCGCTCGAATGGTGGTGCCGGGAAGAACAAAGGATGGAGTATCCACGCTTGCACCAGATGGCTATTGACATACTAAGTGTTCCGGCGATGTCGGACGATCCGGAAAGGGTGTTTTCTTGCGCAAGGCGTACAATTTCCTGGGATAGAGCAAGGTTGTCGGCTGATACCATTGAAAAGCTGCAATGTTTGAGTAGCTGGGTGAAGAATGACTTAATTAGGAAAGTCTACGTGTCAGTCGGCGATGAGATTATGGATGTTTCTGGTGAAGACGATGAGTTGCACCACCTTTCGGTCTTATATTCATAATTATGCTTAAGCTTAACAATGCATAATAATATTGGGGTATGGTTAAGAATAGATAAGAATAGACCAAAATTATGTATTTATTTATTACTGGGATGTCTGAATATTATGTTCACTGCATCGCAAACGGCTTCAGCGCCAACCTTTTGGAGATCCCGTAAATACAGTCCAACACCCATCCGATCGTCGTCATCACCCATACCGATACCATTGGTTCCAGGTTTTTCCCTGCCGACGTCCAGCATCGTTGATTAACATTCTTGCAATCCCAATCAGTTCAATCGTTCGCACAAACATCGCCAAACATCATCCTTCACTTCTTCTTCTTCTGGCTCGCGAGGAACTCATCGACCTTCGCCTTGGCCGTCTTCTCGATCTCCTTGCGGTCTTCCCATGTCATATCCTTCTGCTCGTAGCCAACCCACTCAACGAGGACCTTTCGTTTGTTCTTGGAGAGTTTGTGGATGGCGTAGACATTGTATATGTCGGCGTCTAGTGGATTCTCAGGGCGTCCGCCTTGAGCGCGCCAGTAGGCGAACAGCGCGTCCGGGGCGTCTTGGTGCAGGGTGACTTCAGGCTCCCAGGTCTTAGGGCCGACCTCCCAGTTGATGCGGAGTTCGAAGGCAGTGCCGTTCCATCTATGGGCGACGATGCTGTTGAAGGCGTATTCTCCGTTGTCAGGTTCGATGGCGCTCCTATCGTCCCCAAGCTCCGGGGAGGCTCGAGGATCGGCAATCTTGACGTCTTTGGCTTCTTCCGCCTTCGCAGAGGCACGAGTAGGGCGCTTCTGACTATGGTTGCTGCGAGGGGTGCCCGTCTTTCCGCTTGTGCGCTTGGCGACTCGGGAACCTGGAGAAATTCTGCGACTTCGACCAGCCGGAGAAGCTCGTGCAGGCCGGGTAGCAGGAGAGGCTCGTGCAGGTCGCGTAGCGGGCAATGTCTGAGTAGCAGGAGAGGACATGGTGGGAATTGAAGGGTTGGTCTGGTGGATATTGAGTGCGGAAGTTTCGCCTTGGGTGAGAGCTGTGATATCGGTCGTCATGTCGTGTGCAGCAGTGGTGGAAGAAGCGTTGCTTGTCCTGGTGCGCTGTTACGGCAGCTCAATCAGTTATTTAGGTACACAGCCAGCGCAGACTCAGGGGCATACCCTAGTGAAACGTACCGGACTGCGCGACGCCGTGTTGGATATGCGGCCCAGCGCGCGTTTGGCCTTGAGCTGGTCCTTTGGCGAATCCATCTCTGACCGGAGCGGCTTGGGCGGCGGCCCCATGGACGGCTGCTTGCGCGGAGAGACGAGAGACATGATAGTCTCCATGTTGAAACGCAGGGGAAGGAAAAAGGAATTTCTGAGTGATCACGGATAGGGGCACAAAGAACGGAGGAAAGACGATATTCGGAGGAGAATTGCAGACGGTTTTGGCCTTGCCTGTCTCACCCGCTGTTGATTTGTTTTGCGACAATCCAAACGGCAGCCGCTGCTGGCAAACGGCCCCACTTACCTCAGCAAGCTCGGGCCTTCTGCTCCAAAGCGCGCTAACCCTAAACGGTAGCACGTACGGCCAGAGCCTAATTGTTACCTCAGCAAGCTCAGACCATTTTATAAGAGGAGTCTAGCGATATTAGGACTAGCGCTACCGGTCACGTTACTTTTACAACTCCTCGAGTAAATGGTCTGAGGATCCTGTCAATTGCGCACACTGACTACTCGACAATTTGTATGTGTTTTCGTGGTTCTTCAATATCGCTATTTTTCATATTCATCAATAACCACATCAAAACACGTTACATTTGCTCCAAACTTCAATCAATTGTGTATCAAGGTATAGTCTATCGATAAATTAATTCTTTTTAAAACGCCATTGCTGTGTCTTGTGAAAAACGCCAATATGTCGTGAACGGAACCGTGCAAAAATCGCCATTCATCCACCGTTTCCATCACCAAGGCCAAAGGAACGTAGAAAAATATTGTCCAAGGCTAGTGAAATGCCATCAGATATCGTACGAACACTCTTCTGTGTCGGGATTCGCGTGTCTGTTGTGTTGTGGCGGCCTCTAACCCTTTGACGACCATACCTGGGCATTTTAGTTAACTCAAACCTAATTTATGAGTTAACTCATAACTCTAACTCATAAAACTCACATGAGTTGAGTTTGAGCTATCGCTGCTGACTGGTGAGTTAACTCATAAACTCAGCACGGCGTTCCTGGCGTCTAATTGGTCCGCTTTATAATCTAACCTAATCTGTCGCAACCCCTCTATTCAGAATCTTAAAAAGTCTTTCGAGTTAACTAACTTACGCATTTATTAATTCCCCGGCTATCAAGATCGATTGCAAACCTCTAGAGTGGTGGTGTCGCATTGAACAACGACGGCAGTTTCCACGCCTTAGCCGTATGGCCATCGATATACTCTCGATAAGTCCTCAGTCGGCAAAGCCAGAAAGGGCCTTCTCGGGCGCTCGTAGGACCGCATCGTGGGACCGGCTCTCGATGACGTGCGAGCGGCTGCAGGAAGTTGAGTGTCTCGGCAACTGGATGCGGAATGGGCATATTATCGGGACTCGCCACGGTGGACTGGGGCTGGTATGCGATCCGGACATTGCTAATGATGATATTGATATAGAAATTAGTGATATTGAATAGCGCGGCGATTTTCTGCACTTCTGCACTTCAATACCAGATTCTTATCACCAACTTCCTATTTGGGAAGCTGTGATGTCACATGATCATTATATGTGAGTTAGTGCCAGGCCGTAACTCATATGAGTGAGTTAAAAGGGTCGAAACTCATGAGTTAACTCAAATGCCCAGGTATGTTGACGACGTGCTTTGGTTGCGCTTAAACAACAGTGCGCTGCGGACTGGGCGGGGTGCAGACGGGAACGGATTCAACACGTGCACTCTGGTGACGCTGGTTTTCGGCCGACATGGCCCAAAATTCAATCAGTTGTAGAACAGCAGAAGGCGAGTCGAATAATGCCATTCAATTGACTGCATGATGTGTGGTTATGAAAAAAAAAAAAGGATTTTAAGATGGCCTTCGGTTTTGGACGAAATAGCTTGACTCAGGCCCAAAATCCATGACATGGCACTCAGGCCATTTGGTGGAGGACCATACCGATTAGGTTTAGTGCGGTCTGTTGTCTTGGCATGACCACAAAATGGCCTGAGCGCTGGTGAGGTGACCCTTACCGATTAGGTATAGTCCCGTCTGTTGCCTTGGCACGAGCAAAATGGTCTGAGCTTGCTGAGGTAATAAGATGGAATCTTCTACGGGACGTGTGAAAGTGAGAACTTGAACCTGTATTTTTACTTTTGTTCGACGCGAGGAGTAGCCTGGTGAAGGCCCGAACTTTTAGGTCGCATCCGCTCCCGGATATGTAGCGGCGGGCGCTACATTACTTATTGTACGACGAACAAGAGGTGAGTATACTTGCATCGAGAGATCCTTTTTACGGGAGTAAATGCTAATTCTTTTCCGAGCAGGAAACGCTGAACGATAGTGAATGCTTGGGTTATCGAAGCACATGGTCGCTTCGCTCCAAAAGTATACATCGCGAACAGGGAGTGAGCACCCACCCACCTGGACAACACGGGAGTCGTTGGTCTTTCTACAGGACATACCCCCGGACGGTCGGTTATTTTATTGACCTTGGGTCGGAACATGTTTTTCCTTGTATCCCATGCGGTATGGGATCAAATGGCGAACGAGAGTGATGCTGTTGTTGACTGGCTCATGGATCAGTCCGAAGTAGGAGGCGGGTCCCTACTTTCTCAATTTCCGGAGCCCATAGAGGGCAGGGTTCCTGTGTCCTTTGATCTGGACACACTTTATGATCAGCACCGGTGCTACATGAGCATTCTAGCGGAACTTTTGCGGAAGTTTGACTTCGGCTTCTATGTTTACTACGCGCCGTATAGTTGTCGCGTTGGGTATACTCCTTGCTTTCAGAAGCAATGGCGGGACTATAGTAAGCGCTATGGTCCTCAGTTTTATCTTTGTGACCGTCATGGTGATGGTCCAGAGGTGTGGGATTTATGCACGCAGGAAGGTTGCCTTCCCTTACGTTTGCAAGCGCCAAGTTGTTTACGCGCAGAAGACTTGGGTCCTCATCTCCGTCATATCATGACCTCTCCTTTGACAATCGTAGAGAGGTTGTCCTTGGCAATAATGATCGCCTGTTCTTATATTGGCGTTATGTTAAGGTCTACGCGAGTGCTCGTGTCAGATCGGGTAGCAACAGTTGCAAGATTGTGTCTTGCGACCTATTCAAACTTAGCTCATGCCGTAAGTACGGAGTAGGTAGAAGTTGGGAATGGCTTCACTTCGAACGTTAGTTTTAGTGTTTTTTTTATTCGTCTCGCAAGCGGTCAATTGAGGAGCGAGCGTAGATCTAACCTAGTTATACCGTTAAGCCTATAAAGCTAGCAAGCTGTAGTCGTTCAACCACGGTTATAGTAAGACCTTTTGACTCAATCGGCTAGGATTCAGTCTTTTCGCATCAGATGTGTAGCGACTTCGTCTGACACGCACGCAAAGCCGCATATCTTGCATACCACGATCCGATATTGTAAAAGATAGATGAATGGCTCCATTCTTAGTGGGAAAGGAGGGATATTATTTACGAGGATGACTGTTTACTGGAAAGCTTAATACACATTGTCTTTTAGATTGCAAGAAACGCGCCTCGTTCGTGATATGAACCCATGTCGTGTTTCTTATATAATCCTTCGACTTGCTTTTTCCAATTTATGTTCAGTCTTCTCCTCTTTATTTACAGTACCTCTTCCTTTATATGCTCTCTGTTCTATTTTAAATGGGATTATAGTAAGGAAAGGCGGCCGTTAGGAATTGCAATTTATTTTTATAATTATGCGTTATTTACTGCAGTTCCTCAAAACTGCCTGTTCTTAACCTAAGATGCATGGTGTGGGAACCAAACGAAGATACGGAGTAGAGTGGCAGGCAATCGTCTAGTGTAGTGGCTTATAGAGAAGTGGCTGGTGGAAATGTGGCTAAGTGCTCGGTTTTAATTGGCTGAGCATAAATGAACACTACTAGGGTATCAGAAAATGAACTCTACCCCCGGTAAAGTGGGGCCTGAAAATGAACTCTTGTTGGTCTGGATCCGACCGTACAATCCGGGTTTAGCCACCGTCCCGATTTACACCTAATTTGTAAGGCAACAGCCGACATCGCTGATCACAAAGCCTACCGCGGCGTCTCCCCTTTTCTAGCTAGTCAGATCAATCATAACACAATATTCCTATGCATCCTGCCGCGGCTAGCTTTCAATAACTCTAGTAGAGTTCTGAGGTTATTGGCTTGTGGAAAGCCAACACAGATAACGCCCGCCTCAAGGAGCGATTCATTGGTCAGAAATCTTTATTGTCGGTAAGCTACCCTGTGTATGCTTCTTGAGTTGCATGAAGAATAGTAACCTTCTCTCCAGTCGACACCTGGACGAACACAGGTACCCGACCAAGGGTCATGACATACGTCCGCCGAACATCTGGGCTCCCATCGGATTAGAAACGGCCCCACCTAACCCGAGACATTCTGTGGCTCACGGTCAACAATATAACTGTTGGAATATCACTAACACTGCCAGGGCTAGCGCCAGGATCGTAGGCACCCACGTGTGTAGACCACAGCTAGTAACAGCTGTAAGGGCACGTGCAGGTGCCTCCCTGCTAGATATAGGGCCACTTCGTGGCCCTATTACCTAGCCTAGATTCTGTTCTTTAGACATCAAGTAAAACACCAAGTTAACCATCACGGTTTTGACGTCTCACCCGCCCGAAAGAGCAATTGCTATAACAGCAGGATACCTGAGTTATCCAACAATAACAATAGTTAACTTCTACCGCCAAAACGACGAGGACAATGCGTTAGACACGCTACTACAGCGACCAAAAGTGACATGTGGGGTTTCCTCATCTCGTGCTGGAAGCACCCTCAGCCGCAGCCTGACCAGGGCTGCGTCGGGCTGCCTCTCGACCCCTCTCGATGCCAACCTCCTTCTGTGTTGCTGGAGGACTCGCATCTTATGGTTGCCGTCGACTATTCGCAGACTGTTCCACGAAGATATCATCCCATTCAAAGAGCGTTTTTCCAGGATCTGGGAGAGAATAGGCCGGAAGAGCGCCAACTAACGCTGTCCGCAGACGACACCAGTATCGAGTTCCACGCCAACACCCACCTCGAGACCTCGCCCGCATACATCTGCCGTTGCTGAACAAGGACCCCAGGAGCCGTCTCCTACGACGTGCGACTCGACTCTAGCTTCCTCGTCGACGTCGGCGAACCGCACAACCTGTCATTCCACCCGCCTATCTGCTGGCCTCGCGCGCTTCCTATGGTGAAGGACTGTGTGGAGTGTTAGGGTAAAGAATGGAATTAATCGTTTACTTTTATTTATTCTACGTCTAAAACTCACTAATTCTCACAAAAACTACTCCCCTTCTAATGTGCCAGAAGAGATGGCCATTACGGCGCGAGTGCTGGGGATCGCTCAGTTAAGCGGGATCGCCAACAACGTTTCGATTGCATCCCATCCTGCAACACGGGAACGCTGTGTCTATTTTTTACCTCCATCTAAGTTCTCTATCGGCAGCTGGATCGACGGTTCCCCGAACGACGCATGTGATGGAGGAGGTCCCGTAGGCGGGGAGAGCCGTTGCCGGGAATGCCGGGAATAGAACGATCGCACCCGTCGTGATGGCAGAGATGCGGGGTGCCATCAGTATCAGTATCAGTATCAGTATTTATTACGCCCGGGAGAACGGATCTCATAGGGCCGGTGGCTACGCGGGGTGCCATCGGAACCACTTGATGCAGAGGAGTTGGTGTCGCTTGCTTACGTTAGGAGCACAATAATTTCGGTCCTCAGCGGCCGCTTAAAACCACATGGTACGGGACATTGTGAGGTGGGTGCACTGTCCACGTACGGAGTATTATGGAGCCAATTCTGAGTTCTTTGCGGGTGAATAACACGGTGTCCGCAAGCTGGCTGTGCTGGCGCATACTTGTCCAATAACCCTGAGGGAGAGTGCTCTTACCGCGGATATGGCTAAGAGTAAGCGCCCTTCACGAGACATGAGCATGTCATTAGATTCTTTTTTCACCATCAGCCGTTGCCTGCCTCCCGACATAATATTGTGCTGCAACGGACCAATCATTATGAGGTGCATGATATGCTCGGTGGATACCTTGGCTTGACTCTGCCACACCACAGCCTGGTTAGGTATTCACCGTAGTACTCATTAACAGAGCCCTCTCTCCCACCTACACACTCTCGTCTCGGCTATTGATCCGCAAGCTAAACCACCTTCGAACCAGCGTGCCTAACCGTCGAAATATCGTCGTTTGCCATAGCCGATGCGGCAGGACTCGCCGCAAGTACCATCGCCATCATCGTGGCTTTGCACTTTCCACTCCCAACACCGCAGAGCCCTGCGACTAACCTGGTGCAGCTGCACACCCCATCACTCAAGAGTATTGGCCTCACATGCTGCGCCTAGCTACAGGGGTCTTTTTCAGCTGCTGAGTCCTCCCCGCACGCAAATCCCGCAAAGATGTTGCTGCCCAAGTTGTCAGCCATGACACTCCATCGTCATTCCGACTTATCCATCGGAGCAGAAGCCATCTTGCTGATATCATCATATTGCGCAACAAGGCTAAGGTGGCCTCTCGGTGAAGATGGCGCCTAGTTTGTTTGGGAAAGTGAAATCCAAGGGCAGAAAGTGGTTTCAGGCCGCTCCTCGGGAATCCTCGACTCCTTCGCCACGAACACTTTCGCCAACACCATCTCGGCCTGCATCCCAACTAGCTACTCGACCGACATCTCAGCCAACGCCCTCTCCACCTACCTCGACGGATTCCGACACCTCCTCGCTGCCGAGTCTACAAGAGCGGCTTTGGAATGAGGCCTATGATGGGCTCAAAGCGAGCGAGCCCAAACTGGTCGGGGCGTACGAGAAGATCCTATCGGCCGAACTTGATCGGAACAAGTCGACCTCTGCAACCTCCGAACCGACGAAGAATGAGATAGGCAGCAGTCGGGAGACACGACGCCGCCAAATGCAGCAGCTGGTCAAGGCTGGACTGGACCGGACGCAGAAGCAAGCGTCCATCAAACAAGGAATCAATGAAGGCTTGCAAGCAGTGCAAGCCGTAAGGGGGATAGTAGATAAGGCGGTACAGGCCGCACCGGAAGCTGCTATCGCCTGGGTCGGCGTCTGCCTTGGACTAGAGGTATGTGTGATCGGCTTTCTCAACCGAAGAGAGAACGGTGGATGATCCCCCGCTGACTGTTGACAGGTCTTTTCGAACCCCGTCACCGAGGCACGCGACAACCGCGAAGGTATCGCCTACGTCCTGTCGAGAATGGAGTGGTACTGGAACCTGGTGTCCCTGCTTCTCGACGAGAACAAGGCCGAACAATCATCCGCAGGACTACGAGTCCAACTAGAGAAGCACATCGTGCAGCTCTACGAGAAGCTCCTCGCGTATCAGATCAAGAGTGTCTGTCTTTACCACCGGAACTGGGCTGCCGTCATCGGAAGGGACCTGCTCAAAATCGACGACTGGGCTGGCCAGCTCAGCGGGATCAAGGAAGCCGAGGCTGCCGTGCAAAGAGACATGGAACAATACAATACCGAAGAGAGCAAGACACAATTTCGGAAACTCACCGACACCGCAACTGCTCTAGAGGAGAATCTCCAAGACATCCATTTAGCCATCCAGGACCAGACACGGCAGCAGGAGAAGAGACACCAGGACGACAGGGACAAGCAATGCCTGAAAGACCTGCGCGAGACTGACCCCCGCGACGACAAGACGCGCATCCAAGAGACAAAGGGCGGCCTGCTCAGGGACTCTTACCGCTGGATCCTCGACAATGACGACTTCCGGCGGTGGCGTGATGATCCGCAAAGCCAGCTACTCTGGATCAAAGGCGATCCTGGCAAGGGCAAGACAATGCTGCTGTGCGGCATCATCGATGAGCTAGGGAAGGAACCCGACAAACACCTGTCCTACTTCTTCTGCCAGGCCACCGAGACACGACTGAGCAATGCGACGGCCGTGCTGCGCGGTCTGATCTACCTTCTCGTCGACCAACAGCCGTCGCTCATCTCGCATGTTCGGGAGAAGCACGACCATGCGGGTAAGCAGCTTTTTGAGGATGGGAATGCCTGGGAAGCCTTATCTAAGATCCTCACGGCCATGCTTAATGACCCGAGCGTGGATGGTGCGATCCTGATTGTTGATGCCCTCGACGAATGCAAGACAAATCGCCATCAGCTTCTCGACTTCATCACTAAACCTTCCCGCGTCAAGTGGATCGTCTCTAGCCGTAACTGGCCGGACATTGAGGAGAAACTGGACAATGCAAAGCAGAAAGTCAGGCTGCGCCTTGAGTTGAACAAGGACTCAATCTCCAAGGCTGTCAATACCTACATCGGACACAAGGTGAATCGACTGGCAGGTCTTAAGAAATACGACAAGGAAACAAGGGACGCTGTTCAACGCCACTTGGTTGGCAATGCCGATGGCACTTTTCTCTGGGTGGCCTTGGTCTGTCAAGAGCTAGCAGATCCCAAGGTCCGAAAACGGCATACGCTCGACACATTGAAGTCATTCCCCCCAGGTCTTGATCCTCTCTATAAGCGAATGGTGGAACATATCAGCGATTCGAAAGATGCAGATCGTTGCAAAGAGATCCTCGCTCTTGCTTCGGTCGTATACCGACCCATCACCCTAGACGAGTTAAAGGCTCTTGCCCAGTCGCTCGAAGATCTCGACCAGGATGAGTTGGAAGAAATCATCGGTTCCTGTGGTTCTTTTCTGACTCTTCGAAACGGCATCATCTACTTTGTGCATCAATCAGCCAAGGATTTCCTACTCAGCAAGGCATCTGACCAAATTCTTCCTTCAGGCGCCGCGCACCAGCACCATGCCATCTTCTCGAAGTCGCTGGCGGCTTTCTCGCAGACTCTCGAACGTGACGTTTACGAACTGGGTTTCCCAGGATTTCCCATCGATCAGGTCTCGCCGCCCGACCCTGACCCATTGGCTTCGATACGATATTCCTGTGTCTTCTGGGTTGACCATCTCCACGACTCGGATTCTACAGAGATCAACAGTATCCTACGGGATAACGGCGATGTCGATGGATTCATCCGAGAAAAGTACCTTTATTGGCTAGAATCTCTTAGCCTCTTGCGCAGCATGTCAGAGGGAGTAAAGGCGGTACACAAGCTCGAGGGTTTAGTGGTGAGTTGCTCTAGGCATATACTAGAAGTGGTCTGACAATTATATAGAGAAACGTGGGAGCGCAGCAACTAACAAAACTACTTCAAGACGCGCGCCGTTTCATCCTTTCCAATAGACGGCCAATCGAGATTGCTCCATTGCAGGCCTATGCGTCCGCACTCGTATTCAGTCCCAAACATAGTCTTATTAGAGAGCTCTATAAGATAGAAGAGCCGGATTGGATGGCATTGAAGCCAAGAATCGAAGCGGATTGGAGCGCGTGCGTGCAGACGCTCGAGAGCCATGGCGATCGGGTGAACTCGGTGGTGTTCTCGGCGGACGGCCAGTATCTCGCGTCGGGCTCGGCCGATAGGACAGTTAAGATCTGGGACGCGGCGACGGGCGCGTGCATACAGACGCTCGAGGGCTATGGCGATCTTGTGTTCTCAGCGGACGGCCAGTATTTCGCGTCGGGCTCGGAGGATGGGACGGTTAAGATCTGGGACGCGGCGACGGGCGCATGCGTACAGACGCTCGAGGGCCATGGCGATCGGGTGACGTCGGTGGTATTCTCGGCGGACGGCCAGCGTCTCGCGTCGGGCTCGGCCGATAAGACGGTTAAGATCTGGGACGCAGCGACGGGCGCGTGCGTGCAGACACTCGAGGGCTATGGCGATCTTGTGTTCTCAGCGGACGGCCAGCGTCTCGCGTCGGGCTCAGAAGACGAGACAGTCAAGATCTGGGACGCGGCGACGGGCGCGTGCGTGCAGACACTCGAGGGCTATGGCGATCTTGTGTTCTCGGCGGACGGCCAGTATTTCGCGTCGGGCTCGAGGGATGGGACGGTTAAGATCTGGGACACGGCGACGGGCGCGTGCGTGCAGACGCTCAAGGGCCATGGCGATCTAGTGACGTCAGTGGTATTCTCAGCGGACGGCCAGCGTCTCGCGTCGGGCTCATACGACGACACGGTTAAGATCTGGGACGCGGCGACGGGCGCGTGCATACAGACGCTCGAGGGCCATGGCGATCAGGTGGAGCCGGTGGTATTCTCAGCGGACGTCCAGTATCTCGCGTTGGGCTCATACGACAAGACAATCAAGATCTGCGACGCAACGACGGGTGCGTACGTGCAGACGCTCGAGGGCCATGGCGGTCAAGTGAACTCGGTGGTATTCTCGGCGGACGGCCAGCGTCTCGCGTCGGGCTCGGCCGATAGGACAGTTAAGATCTGGGACGTGGCGACGGGTGCGTGCGTGCAGACGCTCAAGGGCCATGGCAATGAGGTGAACTCGGTGGTGTTCTCGGCAGACGGCCAGTATCTCGCGTCGGGCTCGGAGGATAGGACAGTTAAGATCTGGGACGCGGCTACGGGTGCATACATACAGACGCTCGAGGGCCATGGCGATCAGGTGGAGTCGGTGGTATTCTCAGCGGACGGCCAGCGTCTCACGTCAGGCTCGGGGGGTGGGACTGTCAAGATCTGGGATGCGGCGACGGGCGCGTGCATACAGACGCTCGAGGACTATAGCTATCCTATGTTCTCGGCGGACGGCCAGTATTTCGCGTCAGGCTCATACGACAAGACAATCAAGATCTGGGACGCGGCTACGGGTGCATACATACAGACGCTCGAGGGCCATGGCGGTTCAGTGAGGTCAGTGGTATTCTCGGCAGACGGCCAGCGTCTCGCGTCGGGCTCGGCCGATAGGACAGTTAAGATCTGGGACGTGGCGACGGGTGCGTACGTACAGACGCTCAAGGGCCATGGCGGTCAGGTGAACTCGGTGGTGTTCTCGGCAGACGGCCAGTATCTCGCGTCGGGCTCGGAGGATGGGACTGTTAAGATCTGGGACGCGGCGACGGGCACGTGCATACAGACGCTCAAGGGCCATGGCGATCAGGTGAACTCGGTGGTATTCTCAGCGGACGGCCAGCGTCTCGCGTCAGGCTCGTGGGATGGGACTGTCAAGACCTGGGACGCGGCGACAGGCGCGTGCGAGCAGACGCTCGAGGGCTATGGCTATAGCTATGGCTATGGCTCTGGCTATCAGGTGAACTCGATGGTGTTCTCGGCAGACGGCCAGTATCTCGCGTCGGAGTCGGAGTCGGACTCCTGGTATGGGACTGTTGAGATCTGCGACGCGGTGACGGGCGCGTGCGTACAGACGCTCGAGGGCCATGGCGGTCGAGTGACGTCGGTGGTATTCTCGGCGGACGGCCAGTATCTCGCGTCGGGCTCGGCCGATAGGACAGTTAAGATCTGGGACGTGGCGACGGGTGCGTGCATACAGACGCTCAAGGGCCATCGCGATCAAGTGAACTCGATGATGTTCTCGGCAGACGGCCTGTATCTCGCGTCAGGCTCATACGACAAGACAATCAAGATCTGGGACGCGGCGACGGGCGCGTGCGTGCAGATACTCGAGGGCTGTGGTGATTGGGTGGAGACAGTGATGTTCTCAGTAGACGGCCAGTATCTCGCGTCGGGCTCGGATCATGGGACGGTTAAGATCTGGGACACGGCGACGGGCGCGTGCGTGCAGACACTTGAGGGCTATAATAGTTGGGTAAAGTCGGTGGTATTCTCGGTGGATAGCCAGCGTCTCGCGTCGGGCTCGGGGGGTGGGACGGTCAAGATCTGGGACGTGGCGACGGGCGCGTGCGTACAGACGCTCGAGGGCCATGGCGGTCGAGTGACGTCGGTGGTGTTCTCGGCGGACGGCCAGTATCTCGCGTCAGGCTCATACGACAAGACAATCAAGATCTGGGACGCGGCTACGGGTGCATACATACAGACGCTCGAGGGCCATGGCGGTTCAGTGAGGTCAGTGGTATTCTCGGCAGACGGCCAGTATCTCGCGTCGGGCTCAGAAGACGAGACAATTAAGATCTGGGACGCGGCGACGGGTGCGTGCGTGCAGACGCTCGAGGGCCATGGCGGTCAAGTGAGGTCGGTGGTATTCTCGGCGGACGGCCTGTGTCTCGCGTCGGGCTCAAAAGACGAGACAATCAAGATCTGGGACGCGGCGACGGGCGCGTGCTTACAGACGCTCGAGGGCCAAGGCGGTCAGGTGAACTCGGTGGTATTCTCGGCAGACGGCCTGTGTCTCGCGTCGGGCTCAAAAGACGAGACAATTAAGATCTGGGACGCGGCGACGGGCGCGTGCTTACAGACGCTCGAGGGCTATGGCGGTCTAGGGAAGAGGGTGGCGTTCTCAGCGGACGGCCAATATTTCGCGTCGGGCTCAAAAGACGATACAGTCAAGATCTGGGACGCGGCGACGGGCGCGTGCGTGCAGACACTCGAGGGCTATGGTAGTTGGGTAAAGTCGGTGGTATTCTCGGCGGATAGCCAGCGTCTCACGTTAGGCTCAGTCGATGGGATAATTAAGATCTGGGACGCGGTGACGGGCGCGTGCGAGCAGACGCTCGAGGGCCATGGCGGTCGGGTGAACTCGGTGGTGTTCTCAGCGGATGGCCAGCGTCTCGCGTCAGGCTCGTGGGATGGGACGGTCAAGATCTGGGACGCGGCGACAGGCGCCTGCTTACAGACACTCGACGTTGGGAGCGTACATCAAATTGCATTTGATCCAACGACAAACACTCTCCTCTCTACCGATATTGGACTTCTCAACTTAGATCACCTGGCGCCTGCCGTCGATGATCAGTCGACTGAACTAACCTTACGGGGTGTTCGCCATTCTGGTTGGGGTATAAGCACCGACGGTGTATGGATTGTTAAAGATGGAAAGGAGATGCTTTGGCTACCTCCGGACTATCGAGGGGCTAAGGCCGCTATTGTTAGATCAACGGTCGCTATCGGTTGTCGTTCAGGTCGTGTGTCGGTGATGAAATTCTCTTAGACCGGAGGCAGGCAGCGACCTATGAAATTGATTCTGTTTGATTTGGAAGCAGGAGGCCATTTGCTATAGGAAAAAGCTAGCGTCATTTCTTTCTCTTTAATTTTCTTTTCACTTTGATCTCGGAGGGTAATAGGGGTCGAAAATTTTTTATGATAGAGGCTCGTAGCTGCGGATAGATACATCTTGCTTGTTGGATGGCCCCTATTTTCTTGCTGTCCGGCGCGGAGGCCGGCTCGGTATTGGATGTACCCACAATTCCTTGCATGACATGCTCGAATTAAATTTTATCTACCTATAAAGACGCGGTTCTTCTCCATGTATCGACTGTGATGCTGTCTTATTGCTGAGGGTACCAATCAACCGTGCCCCTTCAACCTCGCCATTAAAAACTTCAGCAATGCCTAGGAGCCTCCGTTTTGAGAATTTTTTAGCATATGGGTACGTACCTGCACCAGACCTTCCTAGGACGGAGTTCACGGCCCAACATGCATACAGTCACGTGCGGGATGATGCCCCTCGCCAATCAGGGTGTGATCACGTTGATCTACGGTCGCACATTACCACATGGGTGACAAAACCATGTACGAAAATGACTGGAGCTATTTCGCACATAGGCTTTCTGCGTTTTTATATGGGGCTACAGTATTGATATGATAGCGCACTGTTTTCAATGTAGCAGAGCTGATGCCATACCAAGCGGTGCTGATGCCATTCCATCGGCGCCGAGGCTCCGACAATGCCGGTTCAGAGGGGGATATTGCAGCTAGAAGCCTTGGAAGGAGGTATGAACTCCGACCTCTACCACGATCTCGAGCCCTTGGTCTGCGTCTCGCACAATGCCGAGGCCCCGTAAGGACTTGCAGCGCGTCAAGGACTGGATCCTTGAGCAGCGGCGAGAAGGACTATCCATTGACACTATATGTGCCCATCTCCGCGATGATGGGCACGTACTCGACGTCAGAACCCTGAAAAGGAGGTTAACGGAATGGGGTGCCCAGGAGTACTCTCCCCTTCACTCAAAGATTGATACCAACACCTTCGTCGAGCTGATCAAAGGCTACTTCTACCGATACGGGTATAGCGACACTTCCATCGTCCGTGATCTCAAGCGACGCGGCATCGAGATCTCCGAGCGGACTGTACAGGAGTGTCGTCTGAAGCATGGCATGAAGCGGCGCTTCCGAGATCTGGCTGAACGATAGGAGGCTATTCAAAAAGCAAGAGAGTTCCTCTTCCAAGACGACCACCAGTCTTCAAGTATCAGAGGATTTGGCAGGGGGTATCTATACCATTACGTCCGCATCCGTGTCGGCGTCCTTGTCGGCCAGAATACCTTATATCGCGAGTACCAAACGAACCCAGAGTGGAAGAAGCGGGCCGAACAAAGACGCCTTGCTGATTGGAAGCACCGGGAGAACTTCCAGGTTCCTGGGCCTAACTTCATGTGGTCTCTCGATAGGTACGAGAAGCTCAACAGCTTCGGCTTCTCTATCTACGCCTGTATCGACACGTACTTAAGAGCTATCATCTGGATATATGTTGGCAGGGGGAATATGACTGCGCTGAGTTCACTCAAACAGTTTCTACGGACTGTGTCGTACTCAAGGGTCCGCCCCCTTTTCACCCTCTCAGATCATGGTATCGAAACTCCTCTTTAGGCCGGAGCCCAGGCGATTCTCGCCGACCTTGATCAGACAGAGTTTCGGTATACCACCGAGGATAACGACCAACGAGTCCACAGGCAGGGAGCGAGACTGAGCTCCTGTCATATCTGGGGCCCAAGCACATCGAACCAACGGATCGAGTCTTGGTGGGAAAAGCTACTCAAAGGTGGCAGTCAGCGCTAGATCGCGTTCCCACACGAGCTGATTGATAGCGGCCTCTTCCAACCAAACCGTCTTGCTCACCAGATCGCGGTATATTCTCTCTATGGACCCATGATCCGTCAGGAAGTTGCGGATTTCACGGAGATGTGGAACGGCCATCGCATCCGGCCACAGAAGAATAGGGAGCATCTCGTCGCCGGGATCCCGATGGATCTGTATAATACAAGCGAAGTGGAGAACTGGGCAGTCCACCTAGGGCCTGCGGCTCGAGATGGGCTTGCCCAATGATGGCTGCTGTCGATTCTATCGATATAGACTATCTTCTTGACCCAATAACAACGGACTGGTGTGATCAACAGCTTCGGGATCTTCAGTTCGATGGTCAGTTAGATGGGGAGCTTGATCATAAGCGACCACACCTCGCGATCTACTTACGGCTTAGAGACAAGATTCAGGTTCATCTCGACTGCGGGGCAAGTCCGGTGCTGAGCATCCCAGAGAGTCCAGTTGGAGGGCAAGAGAGATTCGTACGTAAAAAAATACTCTATTGCACTCAAAAGCTAGCTGACGATGCTTTAGCTTTAACTCCTCGAGCAGAACTACCTTGAGCCTATTAGCAATAGCCTCTCCGGAACTGAGCTACCTGGCGATATTATTAATAGTGTGGATGAGCTGATGGGGGACCTGGGTCAACTTGAGCTAGAGTAACTATTATTTCCTCGCCTGTTTACGAGGATGCCGACTACTTGGCCTCCTCGTATCAACTCCTCGGGTTCTAGCAGCGGGACTACCTATGGGCAGTGAAGGCAGGGCCAGCCGAGAGCTCCTTATCCTCTACTTCTACTGAGAGTGCTGAGCTTATAGAGTCTCGAGCTCGTTTCTGACACGCGCGGGTCTTGTCCACATCGCTAGTAATAACCTCGATCTGGTCTTCTGCGCTAGCTCTGGAAGGAGGTAGAACTGGGCTCAGAGAGGGGCTCAAGGAAGGCGAGTTAAACTCGCTCCCGATTAATAAGGCTGGCTGTACCTTCACCTCGGTCTTGACTAGCTCTTTCTTGATTCCCTTCTCCTTTTTGAACGGCTTTACGGCTGACCTCGGTGTCTTGATATGACGAGGGACCGGGACTTGTGGTCGAGGAGGCAATGGCTTATAGAAAATAAGGAAAAGGAGATATCTGCTCTCTGTTTTACTGAAACGAAAAGGGCAGTCTTCGCCGAAAAGCTCTGCGACTGTCTGTCTCTCCCAGTCGAGGTCGCTCAGCTCCGTGATACCCTCTTTAATATGGGCGTTCTGAACGAGTCTCTTGTCGAATTGAAGAACAGAAGAGAGGGCAGGCTTGTCCTTGAACTGAGGGAAGAAGATGTTGTCGAACCAGAAGTGGACAGGTGAAGATGGTTCCTCGTCGACGAAGGGGCGCAAAGCGACCTTCAGCAGCTCTCTAGCCAAAGACCACTGGGGCTCCTCGTCTTCGTCTAGTATTTCCCATGGGTCAGGCCTCGCAAGGAAGACGGTGAGACGCATCGAGATCTTCCGTCTGCTCTTGTTTTGGCTCTGTTTAGCCACAGCCTCACTAAGTTGCGACGAGCTCGCCTTCATGCCCCTCGCGATCCGACTCTGGGTAAGTTTGGCATCTCGATACACGGCGGAGGGCCGCGATGCTGCGAGGATGCGGCCAGGGCCGTCTCCAGAGCCGGTGAAGATCATCTGTGAAGAAGGCTGATTGATGCTCTGGGTCAAACTCTGTGAGCCAGGAATCTTGGACCTGCCCTGGCTTGCCTTGGTAGATAAGGAATGGAGGCAGCGACGTCATGTCTTGGCAAACGTGCGAGACACTCACCATCGGGCAAGAAGGCCACCGAGACCCGAGAAACTCGTCAACCTCGCTTGGCGGCAGAACTTGGAAGATTGGCAGCTTGCCTCCTTGAATATCCCGGCATATTGTTGTTTGAGAGGGCGCTAGGGCGCTAGGGCGCTAGGATGCCATAGACGTATTAGCTGGGAAGCTCATCCAGGTTTGAAACATACGAGTGAAGGTTGCCAATCCATTTTGTCGTCATGACTTGCGTGGAGATGGAGCTCATCTTCTACACCCACGAGAGCATCACTCCGTTAAAATGTGTTTGACCTGACGAAGATAGTATTTATCAGACTTGAGCACATAACTTTCAGGTATTTACAAAGTAAATCGCCAGAGGCCATGGCACCAAGCTATCAACTTGGATACGGGTTCCTGTTAAGGTGGTGTAGAGAGTGGTGTGCCTCTTGTCTGGTGTTGTAACCTAGCCTAGATGAAGTCCGAGGTTGTTCGGCCATCCAGCCCGGTCCGGATGATCTAGTGGGCCGGCATCGATGGCTTCCCGTGTCACATGAATGGCTTCCTCAAGATCGGCCATCGCTTTAGTCTGTGAGTATCTGTCGCCTAGATGAACTCCGAGGTTGTTCAACCACCCAGGTCAGTCTGAGTCGTCCAGCGCGAGAGGATCAATAGCTTGCCGGATCATGCGAATAGTTTCCTCGAGGTCCGACATCTCTGTGGTCGGTGAGTACCTGTTGCCTAGGAACTGGCTATTCGAGTAATTCGAGTCCGAAGTCTTTTCCAGGAAGGAAACTTATCCGCAT
Organism: Dactylonectria macrodidyma; assembly: GCA_020744425.1. NCBI lineage: Eukaryota > Fungi > Ascomycota > Sordariomycetes > Hypocreales > Nectriaceae > Dactylonectria > Dactylonectria macrodidyma. The sequence continues at coordinate 94,499 of JAGMUV010000051.1, read as the reverse complement.
GCCTTCGAAGCTTTAAAACCCAGGGTAGAATCGGTTCTTCGTATCGAATGATAGTTGAAGATGCATCATTCCTTCGACCTCATCCCTGCCGAGCATCACGGCGGGGCCACGCACCCACTGCAGCGAGCTATCACATGCTTAAATTCCATTGGAACCTGTTAGCACTCAATGCTGGCTGGGCATCTTCGTGGTTTTGCGCACCAGCTTTTGGCTGGCAGAACTTGAATTTGTTGTAACCAGGCTTTGGGAAACTGAGCTTCTGGGGTGGACGCCCTCTAGTCATAGCAGCGTCATAGCTCGTCTAACCACTTTCAGCTGACAGGTCAGGTCGCGGTATGTATTCCCCATGCGGACTGCACATCTCGGTGACTTGGCGCTGCATTGTGCTATGCGACAGCTTTCAGCTGGCAAAACCTGCGTCGTGGCTCGACTCAAGTCTTTTAAGTTGTCAGGCCAGGGCGTGCTATACTGGAAGGTGCCCGCGACGTCTGTTGATTTGTGACTTCTCAAATCCATCAGTGAATGCTCTCCAACTTACTCTACACGGTACTCCGTCATTATTTCCTCCGATCGCACTTACGCTGGCTGAAGGCATGCGGTCACCTCCATGGAATCTGTCTTTCAGGATGGCGTTTGTGGACGGTGCCAGACCCGGTCAAAGGCTGTTATAGTTTGGGCTAAGTGGTTCAGTGCTGGGGTTAACCCCCAACACGATTGTCACCTGCGGAACGTTGGCTGTCAGCCTAACCCCATTTACCAAGTCAGTGCGTAGTACCGGGAGGTCACGAGCGTATTTACCATCGGGTCACGAGTGTATTGAACCAAACAGGACTAGGTGCACCACACCAGCGCTCGGGGATGCGGGGCCAACCCCTTGGGACCAAAGCAAGATGCGATCCAGGCATCTCACACGGAGCACAACACTACCAAGACTTTGAGTTTCCCACGCTTCGACAACCGGGCACAATACTTGTAAGACGTATGTGGATATCGTATATTTGTGGTGGAGAAGACATTATATAAGGGTTCGTCGATGTCGTGATGACACCCTTCCCTGTCCACATTCTTATTTCCACAGGTACAGTAGACTCCAGAGCAGACCTAGGTAATACTTCATGATATAAATTCTTAACAAACTTCTGTTAACCCTCGACGGCAGTGCTTCGAACGCAGAGACTTTTCCTACCATTGAAGAGATCACGACAAACAGCCTCGCGCGTCGATTCGGATGGCTTGCGACCAGAGTTTCGACGATCTCCTTCGTTGCGGCTCAACAAAACCGGCCGTAGCGGCCCGACTGCAAGGGCTGAAGTCGAGGAATGCTGCGCTGTCCGTCGAGATATATCGTCTCCAAGAGGAGTTCAAAAGGCTTAAGGCTCTTCTTTCAGCCCATATGACACATAAAGACTGCTGCATAATCAGCTTGCCTTCCACGGAGCCAGAGTTGAAGGTACGTGAAATTACGTCCAGACTAAGGTCCACAAGCTTATTACAAAAAGTAATACGAATATCCATCTTGATGATGACGGATTTCCGTGCGTTTCTGAGCTTGAGCTTGACTACGTTAGGAGATGCTCTAATCTAAGTAATTCTAAATATGACTCTGTACCATCCCCAGTGCTCTGGACGCGTATTGATTATGAGGACGATTTTTGACTAAGAGCAAGGACCTGTTTTTACAAATTTGACTTCCTTAACCATACTCAGATATCCATTTATCAAAAGTGATCAAAGCGAAGCAGCGCAGGGGTCTCGTTTGAGCAAGGACGTCTTTGACTAAAAGCACAGATCTCTTTGTTTTTATTAAGGACAAGGATCTGTTTTGACTACTATGCACCACCCCCCTTTCGGTCACACCCCCCTTTCGGTCAGCAAAAAAATCGCCTTCCCATACAAAACTCGCCAAGTTCACTTACATATATTTCAGTCATTCTGGAATCTATTCGCAAGCCGTCGCTTTCAACATATAAAGAAATGGCTGAGTTTATTTTTCAAGATCAGCTGGCCACGTGGAGCCGGTGGTCCATGGTCACCATGCATTTCAAAATTTACAATTCAGCGCCCTAATCTCCTCCTGCCTCCGGATGGCTCCTCCTCTTGCCAGTCCTCCACAATTCACCTTAAATGGCTTCAAAACGGCCTCGGAGGGTTTATACGGAGGGTAAAATGGTTGACACCGTACTTAATATCACAGAAAACGGTTTATCGCAACACCGTGCCGCCCAGAAGTACGGCATGAGCCCGTATAAAGTTGACCTTGTCAACCGGTGCAGAATCAGTCAGAGAAGCCAGTTTTTCAAGCTGTTTCCGATATGCCGCCTTCAAAGTATTAAAAATACCGTTATGCAACGGCTGGAGACTATGAGAACAATGGGCAGAGAGGTAACAACAGTAAACGTTGTTCAAAAAGCACGTTACAATCCATTCGTTATGTTCCAAGTCAACATTGATTCTTTGGCATATAAACAAAAAAGCGCACCGTTGCATGACTTCCATGCCCATCCAGAATAATAATCCTGGCATCAGATACGCCGGCGGGCTGGGACTGAAGCAAATAGACTCTCTCAATCTACTCGATAGCAATGTGGTTGTCTGTCCATCCATTAGGAGAAGTAATATGATTCCAATCAGCTATTTTCCGGAATTCCTCCAAAAACCACTGTTGTTGAATTTACTTGGCCTTAAATATGATGCCAGGCGTCAAAGCATGGCCGTCCACAGTGATAGCCTCAATAAATGAAGTCCTGTTACGGGACTGGGGACCCTTGAGTACAGCCCGTCGTTTTGGATCTGAACTCCCAACCACCAGGCTATCCAGACCTAGCAAACAAGCTTGATTAGCTATGTTCATGAATAAAAAGTTAGATACTCATTAAAACTAGTCATAATACCGCCCTCATCAACGTTCACGGTGTTTTCTGCCTTAATCCACCCATACTCCTCTTCCCTGATATCAAAGTACCAATGCACCGCTTTCGGAGTGAATGAGTTGAATCTGTTAGCCTCCTAGCATCTTCCAGGTTTAGTCTTGAGCTCCGGATGAAGTTTGATGAATTTGGCTACCCAGTTGCGTCCCAATTCCTGCTTCTTGTTTTGTTGTTTCAAGAGGGCCACGCAGCAGGCGCGGATCTGACTGTGGGAGGGAGCGTAATCCAGGGACTCTTGACGAAGGATCCAGGAGGCTAGTTTAGCCTCCTGATTCCTCGATAAGTGTCGGTTAGGATGAACCTGATCATCCAAGGCTGTCTGGCCATGGAATCTGGTGGACATGGTCTGCTGCAAGGCTCGAACCCACTACACTGTAAATCCACGTGGACCACATATAAGTGGCCCATCTCTATTACATCCACTTGTCGACGCTCAGATTACGTAATAATCCACTACACTTGGACACGAAAGTGGATGTAATGGAGTGGATTTAGGTGGATTTAGGTACAGTGGGATATTCCCTGACCCTGTATGGTTCATAGTACTTATTTTTGTATATGACTGCCCATTAAATCGAGGTACCTGGACCCAAGTTAGCCGAGGTCGATCACCCCTACAGCTAATCTAATAATATTGACGAGAAACTACCCCTATTGAGTGCGTTTTCTACAGATTTCCTGCTTTGTTTTTGCCAAAAAAAAAATTTGATGTCAGCCAACCAGCCAGGCCAACCAGGCCAACAGCAGCAGCTCGAAGACCGTCTTTTTCGCCATTTCAGAGGCTGGAATTGGTCAGAAGGCGCTCGTGATACTAGCTCTTGGCTGTGGGACTTTGGCTATGATATTCAACGTCATGGCTTACGCAAATGGGCTTGCAAGGACTGTATCCTCGGAAATCGTCCCATTATCGCGAGTTTTACCTCTTCAGGTCTCCAGAACGCGGCAAATCATCTATGGCGTGAGCACAAAACACCAGCACCAGAGGGAGAGAAAAAGAGCACAGCACAGCTCAAATCCGAAGGCGCACTGAAATCGAACCAACCGACTATTGCCTCTGTTTTGAAACTGGACGTCAACAAGCCTACGGAACAGAATATCGCGAATAGCTTCATCTCACGCTTTGATAAGCAACATTTTCAGGGTATGCTAGTCGAGTTAATCGTCAGTAGCAACCAGTCATTTTCCTTCGCCGAGAACCCCATCCTCCGAGAAATCTTCGACTATTTGAGTCCCTCCGTTTCCATCCAACACGCCAACTTGACTGCCACGGCTGTCCGATATAAGATCATTCAGGAGTATAACCGCCACAAGCAGACGGTTATCGAGGTGCTGAGGAACTCCCCTGGAGCCCTTCATATTTCATTTGATGGCTGGACGTCTCGAAATAAGCTTGCCCTCTACGGTATTGCTTGTTTTTTTAGAGACGAGAAGAATCGGCCATGCAAAATCATGATTGGAGTTCCAGAGGCTCATCGTCACTTCGGCTCAACGATCGGTGGGGAGGTTCTCGACGTCCTACACACTCTTGGCGTGGGTCCAGAGAAGGTTGGCTATTTCACGCTCGACAATGCAGAAAACAACGATACTGCCATGGAGGTCATTGGTGCTGAACTTGGGTTCGATGGCCGACTGCGCCGAGGACGCTGTATTGGCCACACAATTAACTTGTCAGCCAAGGCGCTCTTATTTGGCAAAAACGCCGACGCGTTCGAGAAGCAATTGTCAGGCGCAGAAGCGTTATCTGATACTGAATACGCTCAATGGCGCAAAAAAGGACCAGTTGGCAAGTTACACAATATCGTAGTTGATGTGCGTATTAGCCACCGGCTGATTTACTTGTTCAAGGAGGTCCAGAGGGTAAGCGGTTTAACTAAATCCTATTCGTCTCATATTAACTCGGTATATCTAACAGGACGAAATTAATCGCGCCACCACCCTTAAACTCCGATCGAAGAAACCACTCAAGCTAATTATCGACAACGGCACGCGTTGGCTGTCACAACTCTACATGATCCGCAGGGCTCTACGGTTGAAAACCTCTATCGAACTCCTACTGATCAAGTATAAGGCGCAATGGGAGGACGAAAATCGGTCTAAAAAGACTGGCCAAGTGACACAAGCCAAGTTGGCGAAAAAACCACGCATCCTCCGAGACGAGAATCAGCTAACGGACAAAGACTGGGAGGTTCTTTACCATTTGGAGGCTATTCTGACTGTTTTTGAGACCGTGGTAAAGACGCTTGAGGGTGATGGACACATCCGCAGGCGTAAGCAAGGCTGGACTGGCTCCTATGGCAATATCTGGGACGTGGTGCTTGGCTATGAGTTGCTGCTTAACACACTGGAAGAATATAAGCAGCTTGCTGCTGATTTTCCTGATCCAGAGCACTTCCGCATCGGAATCAACCTTGCTTGGGATAAGCTGGATGAATATTATCGGCGGCTGGACGAGACGCCCATCTACTATACGGCTATGGCGCTCCATCCAGCTTATCGTTGGGACTGGTTTGATGAAACGTGGGCTCATAAGCCTAGCTGGGTTGAAAAGGCAAAAGAGATGGTTGTCGACGTCTGGCTGTCCGATTACGCTCGTCTCGAGGTTAGAACCAGCAGCAGCAGAGGCGACGACGAGCCACCAGCAAAAAGACCTCGGTTTTTCAATCCCTTCGAGAAGAACAGTCGTCTGCCAAGCTCAATACCAGCCTACGCAGCAGCTATTGTGGGTGACGAGTACCAAGCGTGGCAGACGGATCGTGACGCCAGCGACGGCAACGTTCGTGATCCAATTGGTTACTGGATCACTAAGCAAGGCAGATATCCTCGGTTATCCAGGATGGCCTTGGACTTCCTGACGATCCAGCCGATGTCAGCCGAGTGTGAGAGGTTATTTTCAGCTGCTGGCAAGATGGTCTCGGGGTTGCGTACGAACCTAGATGCTGAGATTATCGCCATTTGTCAGGTCTTACGCTCTTGGTGCCGTGCTGGCCTTATCAAGGACCTGGATCCATTGCTTAAGTCACACCTCGAAAGTAAGCTGGATGCCGGCTGTGGGACTCTAAGCGACGACGAGCTGGCTCTTGCTGAGTCAAAATGGCTATTCGAGGGCGAGGACAGCGCCAGCGAGGTTGACGATTCATCACAGCAGCAAGAGGCTGAAGAGTTAGTGTCAACCTCTGAAAGTGAGGCTGAATATGTAACGGGTCAGGCCCACTTGGCTGGCGGCTCTGCCGCCAAGCCGAATTCTTCGCCACAACGCCATCGAGTTGATTCTCGAATCTTCTATATTAAAGAAGATATAACGCGTCTTCACGCGCCCAGGTTGTATTTAGATTCTTTCCTTCTTCACCTTGAAAGTAAACAGCATAGGGACTAGTTAGTTGAATCAACTCGCTAGAGGCCTTTCACAGAATAGGCGTCGACGAGGTTGTGAATAGCCTCAAAAGTCCACTTACAAAAATCCACTTATAAATCCACGTGTACATCCATTCCACTCCGGTCGAAAGTGTGCTACATCCACTTTGTAATTGCCTAAAAATGGTCCATCCACTCTACTTGGTCCAAAAGTGGAGTGGATGTAGTGGTTTCGAGCCTTGGATAGGAGGCTTCCTCAGGTTCAAGTTCGCATGAGATTCATGATCATGCACGGGCTCATACCATTCAAGAAAGGGCGCGGTTCCTCCAAAGTTCATTACCATCGCTCACGACTATCTTTGACGAGCGTTTTGCCCATTCAGCCACCAAATATCTTCACCAATGGAAGGAATTCCTTTCCGATGAACCTGCTGAGCCTCTATCTTTCCATAAAACCGAAGCTACTCTGGAGCATGGTCCAGTCCGCATCGAACGGCGGTGGACGTCGATAGTATTTGGTTTGGGCCCAAGAGCCTGCAGGTTGTCCGCCAACCCGGCATTTTTCGCTTGTCTTTTATGCCCCCATTCAAACGAAATCTGTCCACTGACCAGGTTATCCGGCCTCACGGCCTTGATCTCGCCACTACTCGACATATTCTATTTGGGTCAGTGAACACATCAGGGATTCGCTTTGATGTATATCTATTCTTCCCTCAGACCGCACGTGGTGGATTCTCCAAAACGTCTGCATCACACAATGGCTTGTCTCTGGATCGCCAGAAGGACCTCTACGATAGTATCATCATCCCGGCGGCTTTTGATAACATTTCCAATCCTCTCCGCCAAGAACTTCCTAGGTCATTTGACATTGCATACGCAAAGTCTCGTTCCTTTCAGGAACGGCCCGGGATGGGTCGATGGAGAGCAGGAGATGACAGCAGGGCTTGCCACTTACAATACACGCTGCCGACCGATGATCTCGAGCCATTTTGGAACTCCATCGTTCAGAAGGCCAATTCTTTTCAGATCCGGACCAAAAGTGGAGAGAGCATTCCATATTTCAAGAATCCACGGCTACTCTTCCAGGCCCATGATCTCAAGAACATCTTTGCAACACCAAGCCTTGACGACACCATGGCGCTTGTTCACAACACTATCCTTGCCGGCATGGACCCTGAGCAGCTGGACCTGCACTCTTGCTGGCTCGATATTGGGACGCGTGACTATGTCCCCGACCAATCACGTGGCCACAACAACAGGATTGAGCCTTTTACACTGCTATGGAAAGGTGATTGCAATCAACACTTACACCGGAGACTTTCTGAAATCGTCCCCGGAACGCCTCTTTCAGCAAGCCACTTCCGTTCCTTTCTTCTTCGAGATATCGGAACATACCATTCTAAAATTAAGGCGACGGGAGCCGTGACCCCTAGTGATGCAATTTCTTGTACACGTACGTACGTACGTACTGTATTTTAGCCGCTGTACGTACGTACAACTTTATTGTACGTACAAATATGTACCATACAAATTTCCCCCTTCCTTTTTAGGTAATACTGGTAACTTAGTAGGCTTCTCACGGTCCTCGTCTTCTGCCATTCAAGCCTCAAACCTCTGTCTCCACCTCAGAGCCAACCCCCAATATATCACCCGTCGACTGTAATACACCCTCCCACTCAAAATCTCCACTGGTGGAGGCCATCACACCATCCATCCAGACCTTCTTGCCCTGCGCATTTACAAATAACTCGAGATATGAATCTTCGAGTTCTAGCCAGTCCTTCTCCTCAAGATCCGCCCAGCGCTTTTTATGGGTGTACTTCTGATCCTTAAGGCGATCTAATACGCGGTCATTCATAAAAATGAATGCCTGCATATCAGCGTGCATGGGTGTAAGGCGATTCCGAGCTTTCGTTTGTAACAGAGAAACGGAGTTGGCAAGCGTATTCATGACCGGCGGAGTTTTTGTACAGCCCCGTGTTTGTACAATATGACCCACAAATTACCTTATTAGGAAAACATGGACCCTTGTCGTACGTACGTAGTACGTGTACATACTTTTTCTTTTGTACGGTACGTACGTACAAATGAGTTGTACGAAAAGTACAACATCACTACCTCAAAGGGTCTCAGTCCCGCACTTGGACTAGCTTTCTCGAAGCCGCGACTGCAACTGGCCGTCTTCTGAGGCCCGGGATTATTTTCAAAGGTAAAGAGCTTCAGCAACAGTGGTTTATCGATGAGCTCCGGGGGGTGGCCGACTGGTATTTTATCACCTCCGACAACGGCTGGACAGACGACCATATCGCAGTCGAGTGGCTCAAAGAGGTCTATCTACCCCAAACACAACCAGAAGATGAGTCTGATGCGAGGCTTATCATATTAGATGGTCATCGAAGCCATGTATCTGTGGGTGTCTGCCTGTCCCGAACCTTCTGAATCAAAAATGTCGCTGACTGTAAATCCAGGATGAGTGGATGGCTACGTGCTTTTTGAACAACGTGTATTGCTGTTACCTGCCACCTCACTGCTCCCACGGCCTACAACCACTTGACAACGGCGTATTCAATGCATCCAAGGCTGCCTATCGCAAAGAACTCCAAAAACTGACAAGCCTGACTGATTCTGCACCGGTGGACAAGGTCAACTTCATCAAGGCCTATGCCAAAGCCAGGGAAGTGGGTATGACGAAGAAGAACATCTTTTCGGGCTGGAGAGTAACTGGAAACTGGCCGATATCTCGACGGAAAGCGCTCACACATCCTGAAATCCAGCCAGACAAGAAGGAAACGACGCCCGCATCAGATGGCCACAGAGACGGGCAGGTCGACTCTGATAATACGCCAAAGACCAGCCGTCACATCAGGGATCTGGGGAAGAACGAAAGCCCTTCAACAAGACGACGGTATTCTGTTATATCGAAAAGTTTTGAAGCGCAAGAGTCAAAGATCGCCTCGCTAAGCTCAAGAGTAACCAGTCTAGAAGATGAAGTCGGGCGGTTGAGCAGAGGCAAGAAGAGAAAGGCGATACCGAATCCCAACAGGAAGTTCATGACACTAGCTGAGGCTCTAGTGGCCGGTGACACTATTTCAGAGCTAAACTAAGCAGCTGAAGAGACAGAGGTTGTTGAGGAAGTGATCGAGGTGGGAGGAGTGGAAGAGGATGAGGGTTCAAATTCGGAGGCGGAAGAGTTACTAGTTGTACGGACCCGCGCAGGCCGTGCTGTTAAAAGACCAAAAAAATATTAAAACACATTCAATTCTAATTTGAATACTTAAATAAGCTTGTTATTGCTAATTTTGTCAAGTTTTCTTTATGAGGTTGAAAAAAATGCATTTTGTATGGGGAATTTTTTTTTTTTTGCGGTGGAGGGGTCTTATCGGTGGAGGGGTACTGCATGGTACCTTAGCAGAGAACCCAACCTTGGCGGATGGCGCTGTATTTACAGGCATCGCCGACAACACTAGTGCGATCAACAGAAACAGGCTCCTGCGCTCATTCGTGCTTTGAATCACTTCGCTTCAGAACCCAAGCATCTACAGCACGCTAAACCCTGAACATTTGACCTAGGTGGACAAGTTTGCTCAAATTAGCATGTAAGTCTTTACTTATCTGTGGTAAAACATAAAACTGACGGAGATGCTTCAAGATATTTTAAATATCCCTTTTACCATATTCTAACTGCGTCATACTGCAAGGAGTTCAAGTAGCTCTTTGCAATTAGCGAATTTCTCACCATCACTGACAGTAACTTTAACGTAAGTAGCTTCACAGGTGCTGCTCTAGTAAGAGAACTCCCCTGACAATATGAAGGCACACAACTTACGAGAATGGCAGGCCATCACTGGAAAGAATGACTACATTGTCTGCAACAGAGAATGCAAAGGTGTCTTTGAAGATCCGGCACGAACCATTTGGAAGAATGCTAAGTTCACGCCGTACCTGCATCCAAACGCAAGCCACAATTTCAACTTTCACCAGAATGCCACTGGTGCCTACGAAGTGATTACAAGTTTCTTAAGGGGTGGACGTGGTCTGAGAGAGGGGAAGGCGGGGAGGAAGGGGAACTGGCTTTGTTGACGTGGGGATGCTGCTAATAATGGAGATAATTTTGCCTTTCTTTACTTTCGTGATATTTTAGTCGCCGTTTCATAGATAGACTAGAAGAGAAAACTAGAAAGATGTTGATCGGATTGATTGCTCCTCGGTCCACCTCGGTCCTGTTGGCGGTGTGGGGTATTATGCATGAGAAGACTAGCAACCCGGTCATCTTCGCGTCATTCTTTATCGAATGGACCAGAGATGATACAAATCTGGTCCGCTAACAAAGTACAAATGTGGCGCCTCGATTGCACATGTTCATTGGGCAATTGACTCGGCATCGGTAATCTCCAGGGTGGGACCGATGTGCTGACGTGTGCAAAAATAGCACCGTACAAACCTGACTAGGGACCGTTACAGGGGCCTTTTGCACGAATAGTGGGTTCAGAATCATTGCTCAGCCTTACAAGATTTCCCCCTCCAGCGGGCGTTGACCCGACCCTAGGCTAAAGCGGCCGACAAGCGCTCGGGGAAGCCGGGGATGTTTGGGCTGAATTCTAGTGATTCCCGAAGGTGAATACGCCTGGATTCTGCCTCACCCACGGATATTCCGCGATGGCTGCGGGACTTGACATATTTTGTCTTGAACGTTTGACAAATAACTAGTCTATACCGCTTGTCTACAATGCCTCCTCATTAGGGTAACACAAGAGTGCCGACGTTGTCACTCTTGACTGAGGAGAACCTGCAACGGCTGTGACTGGCAGTGGGCACTTGGGATTCTAAAAAAGGACCATCATCCATCGTTCAATCTCTCCTCTCCACACTGTAACCACGGGCCCCAGCATCTCCGGCATCGACACACTCGCGTACGCCAATCGTCAAGCCTCTATCGACTATCCAGCATACTAGACCCAAGCCTGCGCCCAGAATGGTGGGCGTTCCCGGTCGCAGCAAAGGCTGCAATACCTGTCGGAAGCGTCGGGTCAAGTGCGGTGAGATTCAGCGTCATTTATCACCTTGCCAATGCTGAACCTGTCGCAGACGAAACCAAGCCCACTTGCGTCCGATGCACCAAAGCTGGCTTCGAATGTCTCGGCTACGAACGAGCTCGTCTCTGGCATCACACCTCGACTGCGCCGTTCCCAGAGATGGCCCTGCTAGGACTAGAGCAAGCTGGTCAACACAACGCCTTCATGCCCATGGCAAGCCGCATCTCGTCTCCGCCTCCAGAACTGAGCCTGGTCGCATTCCAAGGCGACTTTTGCTTCTCCTTCATGTTTTCTAACTTCGTCTGGCGCTCGTACGGCGCCCTTTGGCTCAACCAGGCTGCCCAAGGTAGTCTTGGGGGTCTTGCGCTCGACGCTACTAAGGCGCTTGCGCAAGCCAACTTTGGGAGGCTGAACCACAAGTCGGACATTGAACTCAAAGGGGTCGTCAAGTATGGAAACTGCCTAAAGATGCTGGCAGCCGATCTCGGCAGGTGCATGGTCATGGTAGAGGGTTCGCAGGACTTGTTGGTTCCTATCTTGGTGTTGATGATGCAGGCGGTGAGTTGGAATCCGACAATCTGTGACCACTACTAACTAAGGTTAGGCATCACAAGCTGATAGAATCGGAGCTATGTTCCATCTTAAGGGAATTGCACGCTTACTGCATATTTCCGGACCTGAAGCTTTCCAACAACAGCCCTACCTGAATGCGTTTGAAGCCGCGAGGGCCACATTGGTGAGCGACTTAAACAGCATCTTTGAGCCCAACTAACCCAACGATTAGCTGATTGCGGGTCTGGTTGGCAAGCAAAGACTGTTCCTGGACGACATCAAGTGGCGAACCGTCCCGTGGGCGCTTAACCCAGCATCCAAGACACCGCAAAGCGAGCTTCTGGATATCCTCGTCACAATACCTAGCATTCTGCAGGAACACGCAGCTTGTGAAAAGACTCCAGAACTAGCATTCTATATGAGCGTGGAGATAGCCGAGAGGGTCCAGGTACAACTAACGACTCTCTATCGATGGCGATGGAAGTGGCAGGCAGAGTCCGGACACCAGGTCAGCATCGACAGTGGGACAACATGGCAGCCAAACGGAGCCGCCTCTGCCGTATTGGGTTCTATTGGAACATCCAGACGCCTCGATCGTCTCGTATTCGGCAAGTTTGTGGCCGCAACCGAGATCATGCTCTACAATGCCACCCTGATGTGGCTCCTCGCCCTTCTTTGGAAGACAGATCCCGTCGACGCAGGTAGTCGCATCGAGGTCTGTGCCGATGCTGCCATGCCTACGGACGGCGATACTAGATATACGTCCTTTGAACCTCTCCGACGTCCAGGTGCGTCGGTGACGGTTCGCGATCCAGCCATGGAAATCTGCCGGGCGTTTGAGTGGGTGAGCCGACATCACTGTCGCAGCAAGGATGCTTCGTTCCTCTACTTGTTCCCTATCGGCATGGCTATGAGCGTGTTGGAACAAGAGCCTGAAGGAAAGGAATGGGCAAAGGCGCTCTTGGAAAGGAGTCCTGTGACGGCGAGTTATAGCCAGGGAGGCAATCCGGCTGGGTTTGGCTTCTACGTCACTAAAGAGGCATTGGATCCGGAAGAATTCCAGGCATCACAGCAGCTGTTTTCAGGTCCAGATATGGAGGCGGTGAACTATCTTACTCTAACTTGATGGTTTGTTGTCAAGACTATTGTTAATTTCATATGGCATTGGACTTTGGGTTACTTGTTTCAACTGAGCAATTGTGCACGGCGCTTAGATGAGTTTGACACTGGGGAGGTAAAGAATAAGGATTGAAAGAGTAAGTTAAGTTGAAAGGCATAATTATTGAACACAAAACCGTCAACATCATACAGAAGCATGGCATTGCTTGCACAATGCCACTTTTATCTGCCCATCCACCGTCATTTTCACGCATCAATCAGAAATCATGTGAAGCTTATTCCAATCCCTCAAAAAAGTCCTCGGGGTCAGAGAACGAGAACAAGTCCGGAGGGCAAAGTCCTCCAGAAGTACTCCCTCCCTGACCTTGGCTCGGGTTGTCATTCTTGGAGCTGGATGACTTGTGCTTGGATGAACTGCTCTATTGTACAAGTTAGACTGCGATAATCTCTTTGAATCAATCATCCTTACTGATTTCTTGCCCTGTTTTTTGCTATCCTTTCCTGAGTTCTTCTGTTTCGTGTCTTTCCCCCCCCTGGCGCTGTCTTTGTCTATAACTGATCAGTCTCATTCGTTGGACTTGGTTCGGGATACTTACTTGAAGATGTCATCGGGACTGGCGTTGTGTTATCCAAATTGAACTGGGCGGTTTACAGCTGTTACGATGGCAGGAGGGCTCAATGATTGTCTTGTCTGGTTGTCTGGGTCGAACAAGATCACTTTCTGCATCTTGCAAAAGACTCTTATACCAACATCATCATCTCTTGCTGCTCCGGTACAAGGCTGGCTCCCTCCATTGTTATCATGTCAATGGCTCAGCTCATGACGAAAGTCCCGGTGAATCACGACATGGACTATCCATAAAGACCAATCGGTCTTTTAGAATGGGTTGAGGTGAGGTTCACATTAGACAACATCAGCCTTGTGGGATTCCTATCGTTCCAAATCCTCGGTCTGCAAGGGTACCAATGTACGTTTCGGGAAGAAATGTTACACTTCTCATATGTTAGAGGACCCAATGTGAAGAGCAGCTGACATTGGAGAACTGTCAGAACCACCGCTATGGTGGCTGGGTGGATGCGACAATGACGTTTTGGGCCAGTCCAAGCCTCGTGGCTCCCGATTCTGCGAGCGACCGAGGGAAGCCGTTAGGCCAGGGGACCATTTTCCGAGATGGGCTAAATCCCGAAAACAAGGGCAACCAATCGGTTTAGGGAACAAGGATAAACGCATTGACGGGTCTTCTGGGGCTGAAGCGCTCAGAGATGTGTCCTTAGCCACGAATGAAGGTTGAGAGCCCGGCGATGAGGTTAAACGGCTGCCCCGTAATTGAATAATTCCATAAGTTAGCTCGTTTCGTGAATCGTAGTTGGTGCAAATGAATCGGATCCCTCTCAGCTGTGGCTGAGCCAACACCCACGAGTCAGACCCACGCCAGCAGAGTGGGAACACGATGTGGAATCAAACCGTTGGGCAGACTAGACCAATCAGCGTCAATCTCATCTCGCAGCAAGGCCCTTGGCAAAATGCAGTTAGAAAACGCGAGGTGCGTCGGTTGATCTTGGGGGCTTAAAGCGTCATCGTCACTTAGACCACAGACATTGTTGCATTGCAGAAGCCACGGGGCCTAGTTGGCGAGCGATTGGTCCTTTTGAGTATCGTGTTCCGCCGGAGGCTCCAAGTTGAATGTGGCCATCATGATTCCCATTGGCAGCCTCTCCATACTATCATCCCTGCCCCTAAGCGGGGGTCGCAATTGCGACCATGGATGTGGTGAGCACGGCGCTGTTTCCGCCGCGCAGCCCTACGAGACCGATAATTTCAGATTTCAGGGCTGAGAGCGGGCTGAATCCTGCATTTGACTGACGGGCTAGGAGCGCCTCCTGCATATCCAGGCGCTGACTTGCTCGTGTCTTGTTGCTTTCTCAACATGCTTGAATCCTTGTTTTAGTCTTTCAGCTGGCACTGACATGCAGGATCTTTCCTCTCTGTTCCAACTGCAGTCACTGCGTTCGGGCCAGCTATAAGAGTCCAAGACGTTCCCAAGATCCTCTTCCTTCACTTCTTCTCAACCAGACTCGGAACAAACACCAACTTACATATTACTTCCACGTCAATCACATCTATACCGTTCCATCCCACCCCCTTATCTCTCATAATGGCCTCTCTTCTTCGAAAGCTCTTCCGTCGCAGAAAGCAGCCCCCTCTGGTCTGCGCCGTCTCGCTCGACGACCACGGCAACCCCGTTGGCGACGACCCCAACCACGTGCACACGTCAGCATGCTTCATCGACTTTGAACCTCTTGCCGTCGTCGAGCTCTTCCAGTCCCAGGGCTGCCAGTCATGCCCGCCGGCTATCCCAGGCATTCAGGACGGTGCTGCCCACCCAAACCTCCTCCTCTTGACGTATAATGTCACCCTCTTCGATCACTTGGGCTGGAAGGACACCTTTGCCCAGGCTTCTTGGGACCAGCGCCAGCGAGCATACATCAGAAAGTGGAACCGCACTTCGCTTTTCACTCCTCAGGTTGTCGTCAATGGCGTGGCTGACGGCTCTGGTGCCACTGGCAAAGGCGAAGTCCAAGAGATTGTCGGCCGCTTTCGGAATATGCAGCGAGCCATGGACTGGCACATCTACCTCGATGCTAACGACACGGATGTTCTCATCGATTCTGATCGATTGGAGTCGGAGCCCCATGACATCCTCCTGGTGCTTTACAACTCCCGTGACGAGGTCGTCAAGATTGGCAAAGGGCCGAACAAGGGCAAGAAGGTCAACCATCGCAACCTCGTTACCAACATCATCAAGATTGGACAGTGGACTGGTGGAAACCTTATGGTTCCGCTTCCCTCGCCCAAGTCCTCTATGAAGCCGGGTGAGGATGCTGCAATTCTTGTCCAACAAGGTCCTGGCGGCCCAATCGTCGCTGTTGCCAAGGTTTAACGGTGACTATGTAGATAGAATGTCCTGATGGTCAGCAACTCGCCCATCATGAGGGAGCCGGAACAGGACGAGCTGGACCAGTATCTACCATCCGCCACCACTTCAAGAATCACCCCACTTAAAGCACAGCACAAAAAATTGTTGGAGATCACAAGTGTGAGGCGACCAAGTCGGTGGCAAAGTGTGGAAGAAGGAGGAACATTCTACAAGAGATCATGCCTGTATATAAACAGTGGTTCACCTACTGCACTTTTAGTATGAATTAAGCAACTTGAATATTCCTATTTCAACAAAAATCGCCGCCCCATACAAAATCCAAGATTTGATGCATACAAAAACCAACCACTTTTGTCCGTGAGAAATGAAATCACGCCGGGGCTCTATATAGAATTACTTGAAGTTTACTCTCTGCGTGGTTTTTTGACCTCCCGGCCGCTTCGTGTCCGCTGGCAGTGCTTTGTTGTGACCGTAACGTCCTCACTTTCGTCCTCTGATCCGACACCCACCTCAATCACCGACTCGACCTCTTCGTCCACATCCACCTCTATTTCTGCCTCCTTTGGCTCACCAAGAGTTTCTCCAGACGCTAGAGCCTCTGAAAGAACCATGAACCGTCTGTTCGGGTTCGCTACCGCCTTCCTTTTCTTCCCTCGCCGCAGCTGGGCCATCTGCTCTTCAAAGCCAGCGATCCGCCTATTCTGAACGGCCACCTTCATTTCTAAAGCTTCCACCCCCTTGGCGATCTTGCTGTACTTCATCCTCGTCGGACGACTTCGGTGTTTGGCCAAATCTCTCACCTGCCGGCTCGTCGTCGGCGTGTCATCTGAGTGCAGCTGAGGAGGGCTCGGCGTCTTGAGTTGCTCCAGCAATTTTTCTCTGTCCGGTTGAATTTCCGGATGCGATAGAGCTTTATGACGATTTATTGGCCAATTTCCGGTAACCCTCCAGCTGGACAAGATAATCTCTTTCTTCATGCCCGCCTCCCTGGCTTTGGCGTAGGCCCGGATAAAATTGACTTTGTCCACCGGCGCAGAATCGGTCAAACTAGCCAGCTTTTGGAGTTCTTTCCGATATGCACCTTTGACGACGTTAAAAACTCCATTATCCAGCGGTTGCAAACCATGGGAGCAGTGTGCGGGGAGGTAACAGCAGTAGACATTGTTCAGAAAGCATGTCGCCATCCACTCGTCCTGGCTGCTCGTCAGCGACCCTATAGCCGGCAATTGTGCGGCGAAAACACCCAGAGGCTCACCTGTGCATGGCTCCCATGGCCGTCAAGGATGATTAGTCTCGTATCCGATGCATCACGAGGCTCCGTTTGAGGTAGATAGACGTCTTCCAGCCACTCGAGAGCTATGTGGTTGTCGGTCCAGCCGTTGGGCGATGTGATGTAGTACCAGTCGGCTATCAATTTGAACTCGTCCAGAAACCACTGTTTCTGTAGCTCCTTTCCTTTAAAGATAATCCCCGGTTTTAAAGCGCGGCCAGTTGCGGTGACGGCCTCGATAAATGAGGTCCACCTGCGCGACTGGGAGCCCATCAACATTGCCTTCTTCTTCGGGTCAGAGCTCCCGATTACGAGGCTATCCAAGCCTTGTGGACAACCAACCAGTTATAACCTATAAAAACACGTAGAGGAGTTACAGATGACTTACCGAAACCGGCCATTATGCCGCCCTCGTCCACGTTAACCGTGTTCTCGTGTTTGATCCAGCCGTACTCGTCCTCCCGGATATCAAAGTACCAATTGACCGACCTTGGTGTGAAGCCGTCAAATCTGGCAGATTCCTGGCGTTTCCCAAGCTTTGTAGACAGTTTCGAATGACGCTTGATGAACCTGGATGTCCAGTTTTGGCCCAATGGCTTGTTATCTCCCTGTTGACGAAGGAGGGCTTCGACGCAACTTCGTAGTTGGCTATGCGAGAGAGCGTAGCCGAGGGACTCCTGCCGCAGAAGCCAACGAACAAGGCGATCCTCTTGACTGGGGGAAAGACGTTGATGAGGGTGTGTAGACTCTTTCCTGCTCTTCTGGCCCGAAAGTCTCTTCGAGAGGACCGGCTGAGGCACTCCATGCTTCTCGGAGGCCTGGTACTGTGATAGAGAACCGTCAGTAATATCGAATATGGCATAAATAACGTCTTTTTCGGTGTAAACATAGCGACCCATTTTGGAGATATTTTACAGTTGTAAGCTGCGTAGAGAGCCTTGCTAACTTCGTGGGAGTGGAAAGATGAGGGAGAGAAAAATGCAAAATTTTCAAAGTGCTGAAACTCCCATTATAGGTAGCAAAGTCGGACAAAAAAAGGCCCGGGGTAAGACAGCATGTAAAAACTAATGCACTGCAAGTTTTCGTTTTCTAAATGATTTTATTATAATAAAATATGATGCAAATAACATCGTAGAATTTGTATGGGGAGACGAATTTTTGTGCTATGCTTTAAGTGGGGTGATTCTTGAAGTGGTGGCGGATGGTATTACTCAACAGCAGTGAAGAAGCGAGGATATCGCGGCGCGGCGGCGCTGCGTCATTCTGGCAGGATCCAAGCACATTCATGGAACGGCCTTGTATCGATCTAGATCATCCTTAGCTAAGAATACCGCAGTTCCTGCCTCTTGTAGCAACTTGTTACCCAAGCGTCGAAGGACTTGTATCCGGGAGGTGCTTCCAGTGACTCAAGCCTTGCAAGTTCGTCTACTGTAACACCTCAAACGCAGTGCAACTTTGGACGCATAAAAATTAGAGTACAACCACTAAAAGTGGTTAGCCGAATCTAGCATAGGTGCTTAAGGCGTTGAGAGCTGGCGCAGCGGAATGTCCTTACCAGTTTGAAGTTCACTCTAGCATGGATAAGGCTAGTCAATGCAGCGATAGGCTCATGTTGCAGTCGCCTGAAGCTTCTACCAGGACCCTTGGCTGTTTTTGTTGCCTCCTGACCAGTTCCGAGATTATAGTTCTTCGATTGTTGCCTCATTAAGACGTTCCAACCTTTCCTCTATGGCGACTCTGTAGTAGAGCACCGTATTCGAGATGTTCTGAGCGATTAGCCGCTCTGTTGGCGGCAATTCTACCTCGGTTAGGAGTAGTTGTTTGATGTCCTGGATGTTTCGCGGGGTCAAACGACGGTGCGACGAGTACTATCCCTTTGTTAGCTTGACTAAGCTGTTGGGTAGTCTGAGCGCCGCCATCGTTTCGGCACTTGACTAGCTCAAGCGATACGTTTTAGAATTAGTCAACGTAGTGAAAGGCTTGTGCTAGCGCAGCTAAAAAAGAAACAGAAAAAAAAATCAGGGGCTCCAACGCTCTAGCACTCTTTCAGCGAGGAGGTTCATGATACACTATCTCAAACGTCAGGGGATGACGGAACAGAATGGTGTAGTGGCTGACCCATGCCTCGGCGACAATTGTTAGCTCCTACTATCTATCCTCTGTGCGACTACAGTTGACTTTGGGTATTTTTAGACGTATCGTTTCAAGCCTTGAAATAGCTCAAACATTACCAACAAGGCCGGGGCTTTTGTCAACTAGTAATATGATTTAGGCTGGTTACTATTGGCTAGTTGGGGTTTTCGAACGGTGGCATGTCCCAAGGGCTGTTAACTTTCATACATGTTGGGTTGAGTATAAAAGGATGTAGTTTCTCTCTAGTTGGTACCCTCGATATCACAATCAACTCAGATCAATCAACAGTCCGAGTCTTAACACTCCGCCATATTTTTTCCCAATGCATCCCACATTTTTTCTCGCTGGCCTGGCTGCAGTCATTCCTGCTGCCTTGGCAGAAGAGCTCAGTGCAGACGATGTACCATCGGCATGCACGACTATCTGCCAGCCCATTGTCGATCTTACCAATTCATGCGATATCGACCCCAACGAGACCGATAACGATAATGACGAAAGAAGGAAATTGCGCCTCCGCGAAAGCGACGAGTCTGATGAAGAGGCTATCGAGGCAAACTGTATTTGTACGAATACCAGCTTCGACGTTGCTGCCGTGATGGCGCTCTGCGCGAGCTGCATGTCCCAAAATAGCCAGTCGACAGAAGGTATGGACTCCTAAAATAGCACGCTCGAGTATGGCTACATGTAGATAGCTAACAATCAAGTAATAGATGTCGACAAGATCATGTCGCAATGCTCTTTCACATCCACTTCGTACGTGGCCTCGGCCACGGCCATAGTCTCAGGCATTCAGGTCGAGGCTACAAAGCCAGCCACGACTGGAGCTTCTGAATCTACTTCCACGAGTGGTGCGTCGTCGTCCACCGACTCCGCTACCGGTGGCGCTGGGAAGATGGCTGTGTCCATCATAGCTGCTGCAGGGGCCGGGTTAATATTCATGTTGCAATTGTAAAGAAGCTCCAGTAGGGTGTTAGGAATACTGTCTTAGTGATGAATCAAATTGAATATGTTAGCGAGTCAACAGTATCTCTCTCCTAGTGGTAATGGTGTCATAGGAAGGGCCGTGCCGATTTAAATAACATCACTAGTCACTAGCGCTCATCCATCTCTGTGTCTCGAGTCTTAAATAGTGCAATGAATTGGATTCGTGGCTTGAAGGCAAACAAGAGTCGGCGGCCGTAGGTATAATGTTGCAATGTTGTCGTCATGATTATTTCATTGGCAGCCTACTATCACGGTCTTGCTCTTAAAGCCTTATAGGCTTAAATGTATTAACTACTAAGGTTCGTCACAGTCCTTCATAAAGTAGCTAGGATCAAATTATTTAGGTCTTTAATGAGCGGGAACGACTGACGGCAGGGTGTATAAATTGTGCGCATTTCATACATGAGGCATATGACTTGTAAACCAAGACTAATCGCAGTTGGCATATCAGCAGATGAATTGATGACAAGTCACTGCCCTGTTTCTCATATCACCAAGTCAGGTACCTCTGAGATAACTTTATTATTCAATCGCTGTGGCCGCGCCGCTCAACGACAAAAACAAGCCAGTCACAGGGTGAACTCCGCTGGCGTGGCCCAGTCAACAGATAACATGTGTGCCAGGATCCCACTTGGAGGAAGCAATTTGTCACTGTCCACGTTTTTGTTCTATTGGCTGGACTTCCCTGTACAACTACCAGTCAAGCCGATTAGATGCAATTGGATCACACCCCAACATGAAACATCAACCTACTTCAAGCGACACTGAGATGGTTGTATGCTTCCCCAGAAAGAGGTAGGTCCCCCCCAATCTACTCACTTACTGCGGGGTATGGTGCGCCATAACCCCCAAATGGGCAGAAGCAAGGACTTGTATTCAGGTCCCCGGAAACAAGTGGTCCCTGATTTATCCACTCAAGAAGCCTGATCGGCAGAAGTAAGTGCTTGTGATGTGATGTTTTGCGGCTACCAATTACTTGCGTAGCCGCCACTGGTCTCCGAAGTACCATGCAGTACCCACCTGCCGGTAATACCCACCTACCGGTAAGCAAAAAAAAAATTTCCCCATACAAAATGCAATTTTTTAACCATATGTGGAAAATTCACCAAAAATAAAAACCATGAAATGATTTTCGAATTTCGTTTTAGAATCAAGTGGATTTTAATATTTTCGCGGTATTTTGACTTCACGCCCTGCGCGTGTGCGTACCACAGCTAACTCTTCCTCCTCCAAATTTGACCTCTCATCATCTTCCATCCCTCCCACCTCAATCACATCCTCAACAGCATCCGCCCCTTCAATTGCTTCGTTTGCCTCGGAAATAGTGTCACCAGCCACTAGAGCCTCCGCCAATGTCATGAACCTTTTGTTAGGATTCGGTATCGCCTTCCTCTTCTTGCCTCTGCTCAACCGCCCAACTTCCTCCTCCAGACTGGCTATTCTGGTGCTCAGAGAGGCGATCTTTGACTCTTGAGCTTCAAACCCTCTCGATATCACAGAATAGCGCCTTCTTGTTGACGGGCTCTTGTTCTTCCCCAGATCTCGGATGTGGCGGCTGGTCTTTGGCGTATTATCAGAGTCGACTTGCCCGTCTCTGTGGCCGTCCGACCCGGGCGTCGTTTCCTTCTTGTCCGGCTGAATCTCAGGATGTATGAGCGCTTTCCGCCGTGAAATCGGCCAGTTTCCAGTCACCCTCCAGCCTGAGAGTATATTTTTCTTCGTCATACCCACTTCCCTGGCTTTGGCATAGGCCTTGATGAAGTTGACCTTGTCCACCGGCGCAGAATCGGTCAGGCAAGTCAGTTTCTGCAGTTCCTTTCGGTAGGCAGCCTTGGATACATTGAAGACGCCATTATCCAGCGGCTGCAGCCCATGAGAGCAGTGTGCAGGCAGGTAACAGCAATATATGTTGTTCAAAAAGCACGTAGCCATCCACTCATCCTGGATTTTTAGTCAGCGCCGTCAGTGGTATTTCCGATCTAGAACAGGTAGATACTCACAGATACATGGCTCCCATGGCCACCTAATATGATGAGCCTTGCATCGGACTCATCCGCCGGTTGCGTTTGAGGCAGATAGACCTCCTTGAGCCACTCGACTGCGATATGGTTGTCCGTCCAGCCATTGTCGGACGTGATATAATACCAGTCGGCGACCCCCCGGAGCTCATCGATAAACCACTGTTGCTGAAGCTCCTTACCTTTGAAGATGATCCCCGGCTTCAGAAGACGGCCATCTGCGGTGACGGCTTCGATAAAGGTAGTCCAAGTGCGGGACTGCGAGCCCTTGAGGAAGGCCTTCCTCCTAGGATCGCTACTGCCAATGGCCAAGGAATCCAAGCCTATTTTTTCAGTGGATTAGTGAGTTTCGTAGCAAAAATGATCAATACTCACCAAATCCAGCCATGATACCGCCCTCGTCAACATTAACCGTGTTCTCCGGTTTGATCCAGCCATATTCGCTCTCCCGGATGTCAAAGTACCAATTGACGGCCATTGGGGTAAAGGAATTGAATCTTGCAGCTTCCTAGCGTTTCCCCACCTTCGTCTTGATATCGTCATGGCGTTTAATGAACCTGGCTAGCCAGTGTACACCGATAGGCCTTTCCCGTCCTTGCTGTCTCAAGAGGGCAGCGACGGTGGCGCGAACTTGACTGTGAGAAGGAGCATAGCCCAAGGCCTCTTGTCGAAGTATCCAGGTAACCAATCTGGACTCCTCCGACTTGGATAAAAGCTGAGCAGGCTGGGTGACCTCGGATCTTGACGGTAGGCCTCTTAATCGGTCAGAAAGAGTGGTTTGAGGCACGCCATTCTTCTGGGCAGCCTGGTTCTGGGAGAGGCCATTATCTGTGACATCCAGTATGGCCTGGATAACATCCTCCTCCGTATAAGATAATTGAGGCATGTTTGAGGCGATTGAGGAAAGATGGGAAAGAGAAAATTCTGGATGAAGCTTCGGGGAGGCTGGGTGATAAGGGAGGCATTTTGAGACATTTTACATTAGTGCCGTGCGACCATGCCGAATGCGTCACTAAAGAAACATTGCTGGAATATTAAATTCCATACAATTCTTAATACAGCAGACATTTTCTCATGAAAAAATCTTTCCTTTTGACAAAGTACTGTGCAAGTGAAATTGGGCATTTTGTATGGGGAATTTTTTTTTTTGCTTACCGGTAGGTGGGTATTACCGGCAGGTGGGTACTGCATGGTATGTCTTATGGAAGTTGCGGAGCCCGACCTACATAGGGCCAAAGTCCTCCTTAAGCACGCCATCCACATATCTGCGATGTTCGGACGAGTTCGCGAAGCTGCTGGTATTGCGCAGCCATGGGGTTTGTTGGATAGAAGAGGCTACCGGTCGGGGAGGCGGTGTGGATTCGGTGACGGCGTTGTCGACTTGATCCCAGATCTGTCTTTGGTGCAATTCTAACGATCGAAAGTGCTGGTGTGTTGGTGGTCCTTGGACATAACGCTATGAAAGTGTTTGGGATGAAATATAAATCAACAAGCTATAATTACCGGTACTACTACTGCATTATCTACGTACCGCTCCATTGCCATAGCTATTCTTGGTATTATGTGACATGTACGGATTCCGTGTAAGCACCTGTCGTTTTCTAAGCTCCTGATCCCTCATCTTCAGACTTCATGCCATCTGGGGGAGACCCGTAGACCAGGTGATAAGAGGCGATAGGCCAGCATCTTCTTCAGTTCTCTTCGGAGCGGGACTTTCAGTTGAAGAAGGACCGACGGCGAGGTTTCTTAATGTCAGGATCGCGCCGTTGGATCTGGAACGCTTCACTTAGTTAGTATTGAATGTCATGCGGAGTGGGGAGACAGGGCTGACATGAGAATTGCACCGACTACGACATTCCAGGCAGTTCTTGGTGTTCCCAGCAGATTTCCGTTTGCTGACGAAGTCACCAGCCGGTTTCTTCTCGCCACAGCAGGCACAGACAATGGACACTAAGTCATCTTGAAGCCCTTGAGGAGTAGACTTCGGATGCATTACTCAATGACGCAAGACATGAAGATGTGTTGCGTGAATGAAGTTTCCATGCCAAGCGAAATTCCGAGTAAACAAGCCAGGGGGACTTGCTAGCTGGCAAGCTAGGCCCACTTTTTTGAGCCGTCGTCCAGTTGCTCCTCGTTTTGTGGCCGTCCATACAAAATCTAAACCAATCAGAGACCGAGAAACTTATTAATCCCTGTCTGCACCAAACCCTCATTATTGGGAAAACTTATGGATTAATGTAGAGTCAGCCTTCGGCTGAATAAGGCCTCTATCGCTGTTCGGTGAACCAAGCCGTAACAAGCGCGGTCCAAGGTTCGGCGGAATGTTCGGCGGAATGTTAGGCGTAAGGTTCGGCGATGCCGCCAGGTGTCAGCATATGCACTAGGTCTGGACTAGCTTACAGATAGATAGATTACTTTGTCCGAATAGAATAACGTAATCCCATGGGATTGGATGGAGCTGACTCAGCCGTCGCGAATTGTTTGGACAATCACGGCGGAGCTTCCTACTATGTAGAGTGGCGGCGCACGAGACGTCAGCCAAAAGTCCCTTTAGTTAATTCGGTCTCTTTCTATTATGAGAATTATGTGGCTGGTAAGCTTGTGACAGGCAAGGTTATGAAATTGCCCAGTTTCAACAAAGATAGATGACCTCATCCTTGTAATTCTTTATTTTACATGAGAGGAAACGCAATAAACGAAGAATCCGATTTGGGCATTTGAATCTCTAAAATCCTCCAGAGTCGTTTCTTTCCACTATAAGAACTCGCCACCTTTCACTCATAGGAATACCCCAAACTTCCTATGACAAGCTCTGTCAATTTCTCTGTGATGGCGGAAACGTTCACGCTCTTCCCCCAACTACCAGTCGAGCTTCGACAACAAATCTGGGAAGCCAGCTACCAGAGGCCGGGCATCCATATATTCGACGTCTGTTTCCCGCAACCAGTGAGCTCTAAGCAAAGTCGAACCGAGCAAGCTTTCACAAGAGCCGACGAGACTCAGGGCAAGACGCGATACAAGACGTACGAGAATCAAATCTTCCTTGACAGTCTAAGTATTACACGCGGACCCAGCGATGGAATTTCTTCACCGAAGGCATTTACACGCGACCCTTCTATGTATAGAACGACCAACGCTCTCTCCTCGACATGCGTTGCCTCCTCGAAGACGATCAAACGATACATGGATAGCAGCAACCAAGAACAAACAAACAGTGTTTACCTCCCTGGCAAAGGGAAACGAGTGTCCTACAACAACACCACTGATGCACTCTGCCTACATTTCGGGCCAAGCAACGTGGTCGAAAACTCGACACAGGATTCCCTCGCCGACAGCGCTTGTCCTGTCATGCGAAATAACATCTCCATCGTTCTTGAGGGCGCATGGTCTGAGGGTATGGCGGCGTCTCTATTCGCTGCACGGCGTGTGGCCCTCGACATTCGCGAGTTGTGGTCGTCGAAGGAACTAAACCCTACAATCATGGAAGTCGTGTATCTATGTTGTTGCATCCAAAATGGCCTCGAGGTGCTGTACTTGATCGACTATTGCGTTGGCCGATGTCAGAAGTGTCGGAAGGGGGAACTAACATCGGGGGAGTTGACCAACAGGAAGTGCGACCTGGCAAAGGAGCTGGATCCTGAAGATCGGAAGATGGATGTTGTGTACGGAACAGGGGTGACATATCGGGAAGTTTCAGACCTTGAGAGGCTAGGATGGGACCCTGATCACCCTTCATTCACAGTGGCTCGGATCATGGGCGAGGTGATTCGGGAGCAGCAGGGCGCCAGCGGACCATTTCGCTCTGTCCGGGTTTTGGTTTGTGATGAAGAAGGAACTGATGAGGGGGTTATTGCTGTGCATGTAAACTGTACAGGAGAGGCTAGCTAGATTATAATACAATATCTGACATGGTGTATACGTGAGAAAGGATATCATCTACCGCATGCGTGAACGTCTTTGCGCTTCCAATTATGCTGTTTATGTTGAGAGTGTATACGAAGGTCCGATCTGCTGCTGGCTGGGATGGAGCTAGGCTAAAATGTGCTCCTCACGGGAATACTGAACTTAGACTTTTCAATGTGACCTACGACCCTTTTTCGGTTTATCATTTTGCGCAGTAGGATAGGCCAATGATGGAATCAATTGGAAGCTCGGAAATTGAAGCTTAGAAGGTCTTGAATTCAAGATTCTAGCAAGGCGCTTAGAGCTGGAATTCTAGAGCTGGAAGTCGATCGATGAATAATCGAAATGGAGTAGATCACAAGCCTCTTGGTTGGGCATATGCCAACAGTATCTCGTCCCTCATCAACCGTTCCTGGCAACTCTCCTCGAGACAAACACATACCTCAACACCTTCATCCATCGCCTCCTCCTTTATACCGGTACTCGCTCGGCTCGGGTACACAAACGCAAAGCCCTCAAACGCTGGACTAGGCCATCTCAGCGCTTTGGGCAGTCCGAATCCGAAATCATGCTTCTCATACGAGCTCATGCCCTGCCAGCTCGAGGCGCCAAAGTCCAACCCCAAAAAGGAACTCATGCTAATCTCGAGCCACCGTTGGTCTGGATGACTGGTAACCCATTGAACCATGTCAACAAGGCGCTGTGGAGTCATGGCCTTGATCGATGTGCGCATCGAGGCGGCGAGCGTGGAAAGATTCTCCGGCGCGATGATGTCTTTGACTGCCAAAGGCTCGCAGCGCAATGGGGCAGAGCCAACAGTAAGACAACGTTCAGGCAACGGCGGGTCCCACGTCTTTCTTGTATCGAAAGCATGGACGAGAATCGCCTTGGAGTTGAGCTCGGGGTCGAGGAGGCCGAGCTTCGCGCGGGTGACACTGCTCCACAGAAGTGCCATTATGGCATCGTAGGTTGATATCCATTCGACTTCTCCTGGTTTCGATGCCTGGAGCTTGAGTTCCTCTGCCTTTGATCTCGGGAAGTGCCACATTTGCGGAACTAAGGAGGGCATCTTGAAGCCAGGTGGCGGGGGTGCCATTGGACCACCCGCATCCCTGAATACAGGAAACGCGGCTTCGAGTTCCGCGATTCGTCCGGGAGAAGGTTTCTCGACGTCCCTCTCAAACCCAAAAGTATTCAAGGGCGTGCTAGGAACAGATGGCGGCGTTCCCTTTGCAATTGCTGCACTGTACTCTGCCCATGTGGTCAGGAAGCCATCACATCCCGGTCCGTCGGTCAGAACATGGTGAAATGCTGCACCGAGAACGAGGCCGCCTCGAATAAAGTTGATCTGGAAAACAGCCACAGGAATGCCTTCTTCGTTGTTGTCTCCAAGGGGAGAGTGAAGTTGTTTGGCTGTTACCGAGTCGGGAAGTAATTTACTACCCGCAATCAAGTTGGCAGGAAACTGCACACGTTAGATGGTCCCGGTAGTCTTTCGAGGAGTGTGGGGTTTGGGGCCTCGTACATCTTTCTCGGCCAGCTTCTCATAGCTGGCAAACTCGTCTTCTCCAGGCATGAACTTCACATGCAAGCCGACCGTAGAGCCCCGTGATTTATTTACCCACATGCTGCCGCTGGTTGCGTCCATCTCGAGATTGCCGGTGAGAACGGGAAATCGCGACAAGGAAGTTTCCAATCCACCGCGCATGCTATTGACAATGGCATCAGTGTCTGCGTCAGTTTTCAAAGCAAAAACTTCGGCAATCAACACGTAAACCTTGGGCATGACATGGCCCAAAGGGGGTACAGGGTATCGCTCAGACTCTGGGTTCCGCTCCCATCCCGCTGCATGGACTCGGAACTCTTTTGGGAGGTGATGGCGGTTTTCGGTCATGGTTGATAGTCAGCCAAAAAGAAAATAGTAAGACAAAAAGGGGCTGTAGCCGGATATCGATCTTGTTGAAGAATGAGCTTGACGGTGATGGACAAGCAAGATGAAGTCTTTATACATTGATATAACACAAGTGGAGCATGGTTGGCAACGCGTCTGAGTCTCGACTTCATCCATCCACGCTAAAGTCAGCCTTATTGGTATAACTGCGTGGGTAACTTGAGAGTATCACGGGCTTACCCCTTTTGGGAAACATTTTGCGAGGAGTGTCATCATGCGCGAATAAGGTTACATCGCATGTCATGTCGGGCTTACATCAGCTCCTCGGCGGAGGGCGGAGCCGCTCTGATATCAATTAGAAGCTTGTCCACATCAAATTCATTCCTCCGTTCCGCCGTGCTCAACCATTTGCCCCAAATCTGTGGCCATACGAGACTCGATGGATCAAGAGCACCATCTTATCGATTCGGCCGGATCTCCGAAGCCAAGGCGAATATTGCGCAAAGGAACTCACAGCTGTGCCGAATGTACGAGTCAGACGCACATGATGCCGAACGAACCCAGGTTAACCCTAAACTTTAGGCAAGAGAAGAAAAGTGCGATGTTTCTTCGACAATTCTACCGATGCCGTGTGCGTCGGGTGCCAGCGCCGGGGAACGCCATGTATTGGCCAAGAGTTCATCGATATTCCCGGGCCTAACCATGGCGAGGATGAAAGAATCGTCGCGGGACTGAACAGGGTGGAGCGGATGCTGGAGAAAATCACCCGAAAATTCTTCAGCGACTTTACCGGAACCCAGCAAAACAAGTCTATTTCCCAGCCTTTTCTGCCTCGACAAGCGGCAGAGGCTCAGACTGTCTGGCAAGATGGCCAGGACAGCGCCGATGACGAGGGTCACGATCTAGTCAATGGCGATATCACTGGTGCCGCGGAGGTACGCGAGATTTGCCGCCTACCGGTAATCCCATTTAATGCCGATCTGACGTGTTATGTAGACAGCGTGGAAGAATGTTGTCGAGACACTACCTCTTCATAGCAGACTTCAGGTGGCCGCGAGGGATGCAGTGGCTAAGGTTAATGCCTCGGATTTCATTTTGTCCAAACACCTCGATACCTGCCGAGCTCTCCACGCAGCCTTCCCTTCACAGCAGGACGTCGACACTCTTTTAGGGACTGGCAGGGCTACCATCTTTCTGCAGGCTCTCTGTAACCCTTACAACGAGTTGTTCACTGACGGAAACGTCCTCAGCTCTACGATACTGTCTGTGCTGCCTGATGTCACGGCCCACCCGGTTGTCCTCGCAAGAAAGCTCCTCCAACTATCCCTCGCTATCCAACAACTCGATTCCTCGTTCGACCGAAGCGTTCTCCGCCTACCACTTGGTCCTCGTGATGCCATGGAACGTTATGTCAATCTTGCTTCGAGCATGGTGACTTGCCATGACGATCTTCTTGACTCACTCGAAGGGTTAGAATGCCTCATATACGAAGGGGTGTATCTTGTCAATTGTGGGAACCTTCGGCGAGCGTTGCTATGCCTCCGCCGCGCGTGCACACTCGCCCAGTTCATGGGCGTGCACCGCAAGTCCACGTATGTCGCAATCAAGAAACACGACCCGGCAACACGTGTGACTGCCGAGTTTACTTGGGCACACATAGTGTTCCTCGAGCGATATCTATCTCTCCTTCTCGGCATGCCTACCTCCATCACGGGAGTCCGATTCGCATCCGGAGACAAGACCGAAGGCGAGACTTGGACGCAATGGTTGGAAAAGGTGCAGATCGACATGTTCGAACATATTATATCAAGAAACCAAAGCGGTGACTTTGACTTCGCCGTAACCCAGAAAATCGACCTTGATCTCAACAACATTGCAAACACCATCCCGACTCATTGGTGGATTCCAATGAAAGTCCACCAACGCATGACTGAGATCGAAATCATGGCTGAAGTCATAAGTGGGCAGTCGCAAATCATCCACTACAACCTCCTCACACTCTTGCATTTGCCGTTTCTCCTGCGGAATCCAACTGATCATCGATTCGATTCCAGTAAGACGACTTGCACCTACGCAAGCCGCGAAGTTCTCACCCGGTTTATTACTTTCCGCTCTATTGTGACCGTGGTCTTCTGCTGTCGATTTGTGGATTTCTGCGCTTTCACGGCGGCCCTGACGCTTCTGCTGTCCCATCTGAACAGACATGGACAGAATTCCGGATGGATGCCCACGCATCAGCGTCTGGGCGACCGAGCGCTAATTGAAAGGACGGTGGAGACTTTGGATGATCTAAACCGATTGAACAATGATCACTTGTCCATGGAGACAGCCAAGCTGACGAGGAAACTGCTCAACCTTGAGGCAGAGTCTGCCAAGGGGGGTCAGGCTTACAGCTGCACGGTAGTCCAAGAAGACCAAATCCACGACATGGAAGAAAGAAATCATCACTTCTATCTCAAAATTCCATATTTTGGAGTTCTCAAACTCGTCCGCAACCCGATTAACCACGCTCAATTTCCCTGCGGGGGCTCATCTCAATCTTCCGAAACGCTCAACTCAGGAATGGAGTCGACATCGATTCTTAATCCCCCCTCCTTACTATCCTATATACCACAGTTGGAATCATCGCACGTCGCTCTGACACTACCGCTTGATGCACCGTCGACAATGCTGGCGCAGCTACAGCAGCATCCGCTAGCCGAAGACGAGCAGCGACCATCGACACATGACCCCATAACTCAGGGCGAGAACGAGCAACAGGGCCTATTTGACTTGCACATGCCTGATATCATGGCTGATATTGATGAATGGGCATTCCAGGGTGTTGATACGGCTTTTTTCGACAGTCTTATGAGTGGGGTTGCCGCCAACCAAGGCGGTTGGGATGGACACTGGTAATTTTGGCAGGAATTAGGAAATGTGACGTTCACGCAGGCCGTAACCAATCATATAATATAACGGCAGTGGCTTACTGCTATTGTTGCACCCAGTCTTTATGAGATTACATCTACTTTTTTGTGCGGGCTCGTTGGGTTAATGTCTGTTGACCACTGGCGGGGCTTTCTTTGGTATAAACCACGACCCCGGAAACGCTGAGGTGGCCAGATGCGAGAAGGCGTCTAACTGATATTCTCAAGCTTATCCCGGGTTTCGAAATCCAGATGACATCCTTTCGCGAGATGAGGACCCGCCAGTCAGGCTCAAGACCAGCCCAGATCATCACTAGATCTGACGACAGGGCATCAACTTCCCAGTCCGTGTGTTTGCCATTGGCTCAGAAGGAGCCTTGGATCGAGAGAATAGGCGAGGAGGAAACGTATAGAGACAAAAGTCGCCTTATGGCTTCGGCGTTGATTGAAATGCTGCTGAATTTCGTGGTCCCGCCATCTACCTCCAACGCGCGTTGTTGGGTGCTAGGGTACAGATGAATCAGAGGAATCATCAACAGGGCAGAAAATAAGCGAAGAATCTGTGCAAATACCTTTGGCATTGTGGGGCTTGCAAGCATGTCAACCTCTCCGAGGTTGGTCACCAAAATCTGGTCCAGCCACATTAATGTGGTCCACCGCTTTTTGTTCCACCTCTACCGAAAGGATCTTAAAAACACACTTAATTTACTGATTTTCAAGTAGAGCTTCAATAACATCAAGATACTCTGTGTACGCCGAGATTCTGGTCAATCTGTACCTGCTAAAAAGGCCTTAGATAAAAGAAAGGCTGAATTACACAGGAATATCCTTGCTGCAGTCTACCTAAATGTGTAAGATTACACATAAAGGCATACGCATGCTATAAAAACACTACTAACTCATTGTGCCTTGGTAGAGGCTAATAGTACTTCTAAAGGTATGGTTTAATGTATTCTTACTAAAGCTTCCTCTTCCTTTACTCCTACAGGCCTATGAGGCTGGCTGGTGACTCTAATGCTTAGTGAAGATGTAGCTGTTGTAGTATATGTTGTGTAGATGGAAAGCTCCAGCTTCCTAGCAGAGAAGTCACAAGTTGAGGAGGCTGTCCTAGGTTTCTGACTGCTAGGAATATCCCTAATGCTACTATCTTAAAGATATAGTATCTACAGTTCTATAAGCGTTACTATGAACTGCGGATGTTGTTCCTGAAGGCTGCTGACTGGGCATGTAAGGCGTTTGAGATATCTGATGCTAATAATATTAATAAGTTCTTCTCTGGCCTTAAGGATATTATAATTAAGTACTAGAACGGTCTCTCAGAGTGCTATAATGAAGATGAGTGTGGTATTTGTGTTAAATGCCTTTAAGAACTCATCTATGTCCTCATTGTGCGCACTACACGTTCTTAACGCCTAGAAATCCCTGACCCGGCAAATCGAGAGTCCTGTACTCAGCTTGGGGCTGTAAATACTGTTGGAAATAAGATTCCTCTCAGGCTGATCTTTAAGGCGCTTCTTATAACAGACTGGTCTAATATTGACGATATTCCAGGTACGAAGTTCACATATTCAGATACCGGCTTTAGCAACTACTACATTACATTAGAATGGCTTTATGACTTTAACGACTATTCCTAGAGAGCCTCTTTGAAGGTGAAGTAGAAAGGAATCGCTTTTTAGGACTGGCTTAGCTGTAATGAGTGGCTCTGTGATCCCTTCAACTTGGACTTTAAGCATATAGCCCTCTGACAGTCTATGTAGACAAAGAAAGGATCTATTGCCTTCTTGTTATTAATAGCTTCTTAGGGCATCTTTCCTATTACCGGTACTGCATTCACTATTGCATTCTTTTTGATATTGTGATCTGCATCCTGCCTTTACATTTAATACACCTTACATAACCCCTTAATGTTAAAGTCTTTCAGCCTCTTAAGAATATACATCAGAAGGAGATTCAGAAATCTATTCAGAAAGGAGAATATAATTTTAACCGCAAGAAGTTCATTATAGCTTTTCACAAAGATCTACAAGGCCAGCTTCTCTACTTACAATATTATATTAGAGTTTAAAGAGTTAGGAATTTAGCCTCCTAATACAACACCTATAATCAACTGCATCCTCACCAAGCAGCAGCAACAGCAGAAGGCGATTCATCCTTCTATTTATAAGCAACTGCCTCTGGATTCTTAATTCCAAGATGCCTAAGATTAGATTAACTAGCTCTATAAGAGATACTACGAGGTGATGAGCTCACTCACTCTAGAAGCTGTCACCAACATTAGCAACATTCTCTCTGAAGCAGCCCTCATGCACTAAGACTGTAAGGCATTTTCGACTAACTGACTCCAACAGCTTAAGAAATGAGGCAAGAGGAAGAGGAGTGGTTAATGTGTAAGACCTAGTGGTAATTTTATTATTTGTGTCAGCTTTTCTGATATTCAGGCGTAACACCAAGCACCCCTAGCTGCAATAGAGGTTAAGGAACATCATTCCTAAGTGTGATTCTTCTGATCTCTTATAATCTAAGAGATCAGAAGTCTTAAGAAGCAGTAGAAAGAGGCAAAAGATGCTTAAAGTCCTAAGAATCCTACCCGGCTAACTTTCAACTTGTAGCTTGCAGAAACAAATAATGCCGCTAAATATCACGCCCTTGAGGCACAGCAGAAGGAATGTCAATATCAAGTCGCTCGTTCACAAAATGAGGCAAGAATCACGATCATCGTGAACAAGTTCACGATGAGGGTGAACGACCACCACTAGCATCAGGCAGCAGCCTGCTGCCTATGATATCGGCAGATTGAACATAGGTATAAGTGTCATGGCTGGTTACACACAAGGGAGTGAAGAGGGCAGACACGCTGCAAGATAGCAGCTAGCTAGTAGGAATGATGCTGGTGACTGTATTGATCTCTGACCCCCCTTTTTGCCTTCTTCCTCTAGTAGCTCTTCTTATAGCCAGGTCTAGTAGCCCTCCTTCCAATACCCTAGCTAGCTAGCTGTAGCTTAGCTACTTAGGTCTAGCTAGTTTGATTGGTCTTCTTAATCCTGAGACTCCGGCCCGGCCGGGTCTCTCGTAACCCGGTCGGAGCTCTCGGATCCGGCCGGTTGCGCTTAGCCCGTGTTCCATAACTCCCTCAGCCACTTGCTAGCTGAAAGCTAGCTGTGGCAAACCTGCGACATAGCTGCGACCTTGTGGCTGTTAGGCGCGGCCGCCACTGTGTGACGGTGGATTTCTGCAGTTAGGGCCCCATAGACCCTTCTTGTGGTTTTTGGCCTCTGACAATAAGAGACCTGCCTTCGTCGCTCCATTAGATAGAAAATCAAGAGTCTTTCGTTGCCCGATTCACAGGGGATCTTCTTCCCGATCGTTGTTCAGTCATCCAAACAATCGTGTCGTGCGACAAGGAATACAACAGCATTCTTAAGCAAGAGACTCAAATCTCATTTCCTTAGGCCTAAGAAGAAGCCTGCTGAGCCCTAGGACCGATTCTCGCGATGGATCTAAATGCCTACCCCCCTAATGACGATGTGGTCTAATTCACAGGCATCACGAACTTCGAATATGATGACAATGATGATATTAAGCTTATAGGGCTTGACGGGCAAGAAGAGGAGGATTTTCCTGACCTAGAGACCTCTTTAGAGATGCCCTCATCGCCGCCATTACCGCCGGCTGACCTGCCCTCAGGCAATCACGATGACTTCACAACAACGCTGCCGCTGCTGGCTACAAATTGGAGGCAAAGTCGTTATAGGGATATCGTGACTATGTTTAGGGAGTCATGGGGCCAACAGGGCACATAAAGCAGTCATAAGGAACACATATTCAAGGGGGTTATAAGCAGCAGCTGAATCAAGCGCCTGCACAGCATGCAGCCCAATTGAGGCTAGAAATGCGATTTCCGCTGTTTTTGTTAATATCATCATTGTCTATGTTTACGTAGCTTTCCACTGAGCCCGGCTACAGTCCTAGTCCTCGATAAATGAGGGTGTCATGCCGGCTGAAATCTCATGAATAGAAAACAGCCCATTTTACAGCTTGAGGGTCGCAAATGTGGGTGGACCACATTAATGTGACTGGACCAGATTTTTGTGACCAACCTCGGAAGAGGTTGGCATGCTTGCAAGCCCCACAATGCCAACGGGTACGTCTTTTTCCTTTGATCCACCCGCTGGACATGCGTGGCAATCTTCCTCCGAAGCTACTCTTGTCCCCTAGCAAGCCCCAGCCGTAAAAATGAAAGTTGTGTTACTAATACTTCTCGCTGTGCATGGACACCTCGACGGAGAAATGGCCGTGCCGATCGCGCTCAGGGCCAATAGCGAAACCGGTTAGATTAGGCGAGATGTCTTATGCGACTTACAGCTATCCATGATGTAACACTTTCTTCGGGGAGATGGCGGGAACTTTGGAAAGCTAATTCCGAATCAAAAGCACTATTGGCCTATGGCAAGCTCTTGAAAGGAGATGCAGTAAGCGGCTTCCACTCCTCGCTTCATTATTGGATGGGTGAAGACTTGACCATGCCGCCACCCGGTATCGTTTGCCCCTGAAGCAACGGGGTAATTTTCTTCCAAGAGCGGGAGGGTGATGTTCACTGATGGCTAGAATAGTATAAAGGATGATCAATCTTGATTCATTCTTGTTCGATTCTTGCCATCCTTAGACCTCTCACCTCGAGAAAAGATTTTCACTCAAGTCGAAGAAAGATGGTTCACATCAGGATGCTTCTGCTACTGGCAGCTCTTTTCCTCCCCCTTCTCTGCGTCATGGCCCAGGAGCGCCCAAACACGACGACACCCTGCGATTACTACGCCGAGAAGACGGTCGGGGCTAACACGGCCGAGAACCAGAGGATCTTGATGGCACTCGTCCTCCACTCAGCTTTGCTGGGGCCCTTTTCCAACTACAACACCGTCCCCGTTGACGGCTTCACCGGAGCCTTGACTCCAACGACGTTTCAGGGCCAAGCGGTAGACCTGCGCGGATACTTCACTGGGGCCTTCAAGTCTGCGAACACGGGCAAGAGCACCGGTGAAGCAGTCAACTTCTTTGATAACGGAGGAGAAGACGCTGCACGCAAGTTGAAACCGAGTAATGGTGACACCAGGTCCGCACAGCAGTAAGTTCGACATAGATTCATGCTCGTGTCATGAGGCTCACCGGCCGTTATAGCATCTTTTTCACCCATGTGTATTCTTATTTCGGAACCTTCTTCCAATGTTCTCACATCGGATCGTCCAACCTGCCCGCTTACGCTGGCAAGGCATCCATGTATGAGGTTCATAAGTAAGTCATTCCTCCGGTCCTTGGACTTTTACTCCTACGGCCAACTAACTTTGGCCCCTCTCTTCGACAGGTTCATGGACTTAAATGCGGCCGAGATGGGCTTCTTCGTCGATCAAGCCGTGCGTGGGTTGTTGTCCTTTGGATTCACTGATGCCGACGCGCAATTCGTCAATACCACGCTGGATTCTGTCTTTAATCGTCGCTGCGCACCAGCCGCTGCCGTCATCCCACCGGATGCTGGACCGCAGCTCCAGGCCATTTGCATCGCTCCGGACTGCCTTCTTGCCGCGAATGATACATGTTCCGCATACGATACAGCGGTGCCGCCATCGGTTGCAAATGCAACCGCCATTGGTAATTATACCAAGGCCGCCAACGGCACTACGAGTTTCAATGCATCTGCGACATCGACTCCAAGTAGTGACGCTTCTCCAAGTAGTGATGCTTCACGTCTTACTTACAAGGAAATGGGACTTTGGGAACGAGTTGTTGCTGTTGCATGCGGGCTACTATTGGTCTCGAATTTGGCATAACGGTTTCGGCAATCTCGCCAAAACCCAATGGCAAAGGCCGTGATATCTGTTTAGGGAGTCGGGATTGTCTGGTATGGGATCACGGGGAGTTCAACGTGGGAGAATTGGGTGCCACAAGTTCGATGATCCGATGACCTGATCAGTCGTCCAATCTCAACATCATCAGGAGGCCGCGTAATTTTTCTTTCATATCCCTTTGTATGTATGGCTCGATTGGACGATAAGGTAGCACTGCTTTTATAAGGAAAGAGAAAACTACATGGAACTATTGCTGTTTTAGTTTCGATATAAAAACGGCTTATTTGGCCAGCCGCAGCTACATTAGGCTAGTCATAGGGGCCGAGTCTTACAGGCGGGACGGACATAGGCACACTCTAATCAGGTCGTAGCGGGCACACATGAGTATCAGATTTTCGGTCGCCCTTGATAAACATACAAATAGCTTAAGTGTATGTTTTCTCGGTCAATCAAACTTGATAGCTCGTATTCGCTCGGTTCAGAGGCTGTTCGAACCCCACGACGGCATGACAGGGTCCTTTGGCTTTCACGTCATTCAACGATTGGGCGGACTACGTATGTTTTTATTTCCTATTTTTAGCCAAAGAATGAGGAGCATCCAGCAATCAGTTGCAGGAGATCGAGTAGGCACGGGAGTATAATCGACAGGAATGCAAGCGCCGTTAGCGTGTAAGGAAGCCGTGGCAACGAAGTCCGAGCAAGGATTCGTTGAGACCTCAACAGTTGGCGTCTTTCCACCGGTGCAGCCCTCAATCAGCTTGAACCTCATGTTTGTCGCGTCAAGCTGCTCCACATTCACAACCGCGGTAGCACCGGTTCCTCCATTGACATTTGGGGTAAGGAAGGCACGTCCGTTACAATCCCCTCCTAGCCATTCTTCCACCACCACTTTCTGCGCAAAAGCAGGGGCCAAAGACGCAAGGATGCCGAAGACAGTCGTGAGCTACCTATGCGTTAGTTTCTTATTTATACTGTATCTCGAACACATAGCGTGAACAGACCTTCATGGCGATAAAGCCGAGTTTCGAAGTTGTGACAGATAAACCATAGCCAATTTTTAACACGTTTAAAGTAACAATTCAGAAAAGCGAAAGCAAAATAACAGCATATAGTCATGTATATATCTTCTAGCATCGTAGGTTCAAGCGTCATTTCTCCACCATGAGCCTAACCAAATTCGGGAAAGTACAGGGATAGTGCGGAATCATGTTGCTCGAAGCTCAAGAACGTAATTTTTGTTGCATGTTGCGACCGAGCAGGTTGTAGCCGGCTAGTTTATTGATAGCTAACAGGGCCGAGTGGGCTTCAATGTCACATTAGACCGGCAGAATCGAACCTTTAATAAGCTTGACGACCTAGGACAAGTTGTTGAATCTTTTACATTTACCTCAAAGGTGATTTCCCACTCGATCTCAGAAAAAGACGTCGAAAATCACTTTTTCGGTTTCCTTTTCGCAGTCTTAGTCAGGCTCGTGAGACTATTATTCTAGTCCCTGCAAGCTGAGAATGGTTCTTTCAGGCTTCCATTGTGAGATTGTTTCGCACTATTAGCTTCTCAATATTCTAACTCTCCGCTCCAGCTACTTATATATTAAGCAGGGGCAGCCTAGACAGCCCGCGAGTTCCTCGCCTGGAGAAGAATTTATACACAATAGAATCAAAATATCATGTTTCTCAACGCAATTCTTGGAGCTGCCAAGTAAGCTCCGATCGACACCGCAAGCTTCAACAACCCAGGCTCACTGGGCAGTGAATGTGTATTCCTGCCCATCATACTGCCAAGCGTCACCCAGCTTGTGTTCGCCAAGAACAATTGGTTGATAATTTGCCTAACGTATATGATAAGCGAGTGTCCCAGACAAGCGAGTGTCTCACTCAGATTTTCACCTTAAATTGCGATTTTAAAATAATTCTTAAAAACTCAAACTAACCCTAAAATAGCTATAGTTTTAAATATAGCTTAATTATAATATATATTATTCTTATGAACTTTCTTAAGCTATATATACTTATAGCGCTAGTAGTATAAAATTCGCACTGTTTTTTTTTAATATTTTTATTTATAACTAGCTTAATAAATTAGTTAGAAATATAAAGAAAATACTATATCATAACTTTTTTTCTTAAAAGCTTAAAATTAATTCTTTAGAAATTTACTAATTAAATATTCCGTTTTAGAAAATCTAAAATGTATACTTTTAGCTGTACAGTATAGGTGGGACACTCGCTTGTTTGGGACACTCGCTTATCGATGGTGCCCGCAATTGCGTCGTAATTCGCTTAGACCACGTGACGCTTTTTCGCCCGCAAAACCTGGCCCGTGAAATCGTGTGCGCGACGCCTGATAAGTGCATTTGATAAGTCCCCTCCATTTATCAGGTCACCCAGCCCAAGAAAAACACCACGTCGAAGGCCCCCGATCGACCGAGATGGCCACCGACGACTCGTACACGGCCGCCGACGAGCGCGCCCGTGCCGCCCGGAGGGCCGGCCTCCAGGCGAAGAAGGACGAACAGCCGGCGAACACGGCGCGGAGTTACGCAGCGAAGCAGCGGGAGTGGAAGGCGCGTCCCCCGGCCCGCCCCCCCCCCCCTTTTCCCCCCCTTTTCCCCCCCTTTTAAGTAGGACCCCCTCGGCGGCTAACAGACGAATGCCTATAGGCCTGGTGCCATATGCCTCGGGCTGCAGCAGACGGCTCGCTCTATAGCTGGCCCGACGGCGAGCTCGTAACGCCGGACAAGCTGGCGGCGTGGCTCAAAGAGGATATCCTCTTACGACGCGTAGCGCTACCGCAGAAGAAGCCACGGGCGCGGGGTAGGGGTAAGGTCAAAGGCGAGGCCGTACAGCTACGGCAACAGCTCGAACAGGAGCAGCTCGAGGCCGCGGCCCTGGCAGAGGCCGAAAGCCTAGCCGAAGCCCTAGAGGTCCCCGTAGCTGAGGCCGCCGAGCTGCTCGCGGACGACCGCGAGGGCTACGTGCCACCCACGGCCCTTGCGACAGCTGCAGTACCAGCAGGCCTTACTAAAGGATCCCTGCTTACGAGGAGCACTATCGACGCCTACATCGCGGCCGTTATCGAGCTCTGGCGGCTCCAGGTGGCTCACGGCAACGCGAATATAGAGAACCCCCGGGGCGCCGCCGTGCGAGGCTTCCTTGAGCAACGGGGCCGGCAGCGGGGGAAGCACGACCGCGCCTCCTTTAAAGACCGCGGAACCGACGGGATCCAGGCCGGCTATTCCCCCGATGAATGGCTCCGGATCCAGGATCTCCTTCTCAGTGGGGCCGCATATATGCCGCAAAACCTCCGTACGCGAGTCGACCTCCTCTTCGGCCACTACTACCTCTTACGGGGGGAAAACCGCCATAAGATGGAGCTTGCAGACCTATCCCTACTTGACTATCCGCCTTCAGAAGGCCCGACCCCATGTGGCTGCCTCATAAGCCTTTTACAAGACGGCAAGCTAAATAAGACGGCGAGGAAGGAGTTTATGGGCGCGCTCCGGCATAAGGACCCCTTATTCTGTACGCAAGGGGCCCTAGCACAGCTCTTCTTCTGGCGCTGGCATATTGCTGGCGAGCCGCCCCCGTCCTTCCGGCGCCGTCAGGACTGGTATCGGATCAAAGTCCTCGTCGGACGGGACCGCGAGCAGGAGCTCTCGTACCCGACACAGCTACAAGAGACCTGGCGTATCTTCGGCGCCGCTGGCCTTATCGCATTAAAGAAGACGCACCTTCCGCGCAGGGTAGGCGCCCAGGATGCGGAGACCCACGGCACTTCGCTCGCCCAGATCTCGCAGGCCGGCCGCTGGAACCAGAGCGTGCTCTGCCAAGCCTATCTTACGCACCTACCGCGCGAGTTCATGCGTATCGTCGCCGGCTTCTCAGCGTCCTCAGGGGACTACTTCCTTGCACGTGCAGCCTATGAACCCCCGTACGTCTTACAAAAGCAGCTCTGGCCGTGGATCGAGGAGTGGGAGCCCCGCTTTGAAGCGCGCGCGCGCCGGCAATGCTGGGCAGAAGGGGGCCTCGACGACGACGACCTGGCTGCTGACGGCTTCCTTAAGCTTATGCGGCGCCTGCGTATAGTACTCTTACAAGACCTGGCTGTCTTACAGCCCCGCTACCCGTCGCTACCCTTCTTCGCCTACGCCCCTTTTAACGGGCCTGAGTGGGATGAGTTCGCCGTCGCCATGCGCTCTAACACGGTAGAGGCTACGGAGCCGTTCAGCCTGCTCGTACGACGCGCGCTGCCAGAGCTAAGCGGCGTCTTAGAGAGCACACGCGAGGCCCTCTTACAGAATAGCCAGCGGCTCGCCATCCGGCTAGAGACCCGGCTGGAGGGGATTCAGGGCGGCCTTGATGCTCTCCTCCAGGGCAAGGCCCCTATCACCTTTACCGGCTACTTCGGAGCCGGGCCAGCAGTGGCGCCGGCGCTATCGACAGCTCCTACCTTGAATCTCAATATGGCTCCGGCTCCGGCCCCGGCCCTGGCCCCAGAGCCTCTAGTACCAGGTATGCCCGTCGTTACAGCCCTAGCTAGGGTCTTTACAGTGCAGGACGTCTGGAAGGAGTGGGAGGAAGGGATTGCAGGCCAGCCGGCCGTACGGGTGCTAGAAGAGACGTGGGGAAGCCGCTGGCGCCCGGGGAACGGGGTCAGGGTGCAGTTCTGTCGCCGGAAGGTGATCTGGGACGAGCTCTTGGCCTGTATAGCGTCCGGTAAGAGTAAGGAGGAGGCCGTTGCAGAGCTAGAGCTTTTACGCGCCGGCCGGAGCTTGAACCGGCTCGTCGACGAGCTTAAACAGCGCCGCCGGCGGGGCCAGGGCCAGAGCCAGAGCCAGATACAGGTGCAGGTAGGGACCCCCGTGCCCGATGACCCAGGCCCAGGCCCGGGACCAGGTCCGACTCGGGGCCAGGGCCATCGGGGACGCTGGACCCGGCTAGGGAGGAGGCGGACCGCCCCTCGTCGACGGTAAGTCGGCTGTTTAGTAGGATCTTTATATATAGATATATATATATCTATTTAGAAGACGTATTTTTAAAGATTAAAGAGCCGTAGGATTAGTGCATTGTTATGTCGTAGTCCTTGCAGCAGAGCCTAGGCCCCTATCCCTTCCCGGCGCTGCACACGCAAATATCTCGACGACCAGTAGCCTATACAGCGCCGCTCCTAGACTAAACGCACCGCTGGAGTGTAGCAGTCCCCCAAGCCCCGGAACGGCCCCGATTGGGCCACTGGCCGTCGAGATATTCGCGTGCGCGGCGCCGGACACTTATCAGGTGGTAGTTGTGTAATCGCATACGATTTCCCGAA
Organism: Dactylonectria macrodidyma; assembly: GCA_020744425.1. Classification (NCBI taxonomy): domain Eukaryota; kingdom Fungi; phylum Ascomycota; class Sordariomycetes; order Hypocreales; family Nectriaceae; genus Dactylonectria; species Dactylonectria macrodidyma. The sequence goes on along the minus strand of JAGMUV010000051.1, from coordinate 52,319 downwards.
ATTACTCCGCAAAACGACCCCACGATAAGTTCTGCTTATCATATACCGGTACGTTATTTGTGTTAGCTCCACGTAAGCGAAGATCAAGTCCTGAACATACTCAGTAGCATCCTGCGCGCGACCTGTTAGCAGAGAGTAAGATAACCGTAAAGATCAGTAACATACCCAGCAATCTTTGAAGCCCCTCTTGCCAACATACTTGCTCCGTTGCAATGTCGCTCGAGCAGTGATTGGAGTGCCGTTACCGCTGCGAGTAGCAGTCGTAACAACAGTACAAGGCTGCTGCCATCCGCAGCTCTTGTTGTACTGGTAGCACATCTTCTCGCGTGCTTCCCACCACGCGGACTGGAAACCTGGTAGGTTGTCCACGGTGTCGCCAAAATAGGAAGCTGCTATAAGTACTGGTTCCGGAAAGGATGCCCAGAGCAAAAAGATGAAGAGGCTGCATATTTAGCGAAGGTAGCATAGATTACTTTTAAAAAAGAACAAAGGTGTTTGATTCTGAAAATTAAGAATCTGCTGTGTGCCGAGGCGATGTCTTGCTATAGAAGATGATTGAGAAAAGGGCAATCGAGAATGAATATATACTAACGTACATGCATGATAAGCCTGCGCTGCACTTTTCATAACCTTCAAGATTAAAACTTAAACAAAAACACAACACAATATTAAATCAATTAAAACTACTCGCTATACTCTTCCTCAGACGTCTCAATAATAATCTGACAGGTCCTTGCATTATGACCAGTCTTTCCGCAAGTTCTACAGCAACTTTCCTTCGGTCGCACTGACCCTCCTTAACTACCAGTTTTCGATGATTCAGCCTGTATCTGCATATTAACATCTATCTGATCAATTGCTTCCCGTCCCTCCTCTAAAGTCATCTTCCTTCTATTCTGTAGGCGGTTCTTTTCGCTCTGCGCCGCTTACTAAGGGTCTCATTCGCCTATCGAAAGATCTAATTCTCAGACTTTAATAACGCCATTTAATGCATTATTGCTATCATTCCCTTAGAAAATAACACAAGCGCCTTAATAATAGATGCCGGAAAGCTGCTTTAATGCCTTCTGATTCGTCTTTTAAAGTATTCAGACTGAGAGCTAGCCTCAAGGACAGTCTTTGGAGTCTTTAAGACCTAAGGGTCGGGGAGGCTAGCCTCCTCCCTAATAGGTATTGGAGTCCGTAGCTGTATATTAAGCTTTGATATGACATTTTCTGGGTCTAAAGGAATAAGTCCGGCCCCTCGAAAACCCTCTTTAATATTACTCTTTATAATGGCGGCTTAGTAGTTAGCATAAAAAGCTGGGAAGAACTCAGTCTAAGAAACGTGGGTGATTAAGCATCTAATTAGATACTCAATCTCCTGACCGTATGCCTTTTTTAGCAGCCCAAAGCACCCGACATCAAGAGGCTAGAGCAGATGAGATGAATGAGGCGGTATATAAAGCGTAATAATGTGGTCCTCTTCATAATATTTCTTAAAGTCGACCGAATGGTGACTTTCGTGCCTATCGAGTATCAGAAGACGATAGTGACCGGTTAATTGGGCCTTTGTATGCTGGTCAAAGTGCTTGAGCCACTCAAGACCTGTCTCATCGTCAGTCCAGCCATTTTGAGTCATAGCAACATTCGCTTATAATATATATCAATAGTTGCAATTAGGAGTTTATTAAGTTGTTTAAGCTTTTATTCATACTGGCAGAATAGAGATATATAATTAACTGGCCAAATATAGATACGTCTATTAATATATCTAAGCTTAATTTAAGTCTCCCTTACAGCAAGCTATTAACTGTCTTCAAAACATACCACACTCACAGTCTTGTCTCTATATTGCCAGCTTCTTCCTCACAGACCAATATCCGAATAGAGGAGAACAGTCCCTGAGTCCCCTGCTGCTCCTAGATCATATACCCCAAGACCTGAGCAAGCATAAATATAGAATTGTTAGAATCTAATCCTAGTTTCTCGAGATCTGAAATTTCACTATATGTTACCGTTAACCTATAAAAGACGTCCATTTCTCAATCATCAGTGTCTAGTTCCTTCGCGAGGCTAAATTTCCTCATCACTAACCCTTTTATATCAGTTTCCCTTTTAAGCATCGAGGGCATCTCCCAACACAATAGTCAACCAGGTACAGTACCTCAATGTCATTCTTGATGCAAATACAAAGGTCGGCTATTAGCATGGGATCGAGTCCAGTCGAGCACCGCAAGTCCCTAATGTCGATAGCTAGGCGCCGAGCGGTGAATAGAGACGCTGCCATACCCTCACACCATTCAGCTTCAAGTGTTCTTGTGATGTTATTTTACATGACTGGATGAGGATCTTGGGCCAGGATCTTGTTTGTTGCACCCTGTACCATGTGATGAATTGAACCGAAGCGTAAGCACAGCACATCCCGTATTATTGTCGTAAGAAATACGTTTGCCATGTCTTGGGAGGTAAATAACATTGCGTTCCTCTAGCTTGCCGCTGCCTCCCCTTGCTTCAGAAACTTTAGCTGAGTCAACTTTGCAGATAAGACGGTCGCTACCCTAGACGGTATCCGGGTGAGACGACTAGGCTATCGAGAAAGACACGGTCTGTAGCTGTCTCTGATAAACCCTGCCTGGGTTGGAAACAGACATCCAATATGTGAATGCCTGGTGTTAGCTAGCTTGCGTCCCAGATCTTGAGTTGAAGTTCGGCCGGGAGTCGTGGGAAGAGGTGAAACATCTTTGGGCACTGGACAAATGAAAATCTAGCAACTTTGAATTCTAATAAACGCGACCCGCGAGAAATTTCACAAATAGCAGGATACCTAGGCTTGAATGAATGAAATAGATTATTTACTTCGAAGGAGGGAGGCAAGTAGGCTACATGGGATACCTCGAAAGTGATTAATCTCGAGACCCACATAACCCTCTCCGGTCTTACTGTGCTTCCTTTTCAAGCAGGGAGATATCGCCATGCATATCGGAATCAGGCTCAGCTATCAAGCAATACCCAAACCGGTTAGATTATGCGAGATGTCTTAGATTCGCGAGTATTACATTCCTTGATGTAACGCTTTCCATTCTGGTTCTATGAAGGCTAATCCGAAGTTGAAGACACAATTGGATCGTGGTGAGCTTTCAGAATCCCGATTACTTACATATGGAGTAGGTTTGTTTACTGCTTATAGTGCTTACTTTCTCTCGTTTGATTGGCGAAGACTACAGCCATGTTGTGAGGCCCTTGGCTTAGTCGAAGCGTAAGGCAAAGAGGCTAGGGTTTCTTTAATGTTGAATCTTTATCAAGGAAGGGAAGAAGTGACCCCGACGGCTGACTAGGTCAAGTATAAGGGAACCTCAGGTCTAAGCCAGTCCTTCTCTGATGTTTTCAATCCCAGATACAACACCCAAAGAGAGCAATTGTCACATAAGTCACAAGTTGAACAAGGCCAAAAGGTTAATATGACGGTCTACATTTTTAAGAGTATATGTCCTCCATGCGGCTTCTCTTGCAGCGTCTACATTAAACTAAGAGTCTGGAGTGGTCCCTATTGTAGGGTAAACTTGTGGCATTAGGTGAAAAGGAAACAAATCAAGTTATATTTTGCAGCTTAAATAATTCTCAGTATCCAGCCTCCTGTTACTCTCCTTAGCGAGTCCTATGCCTCTCTGCACTATGGTACCGTCTTGGGTTGCAACTTGTCGTTAACCATTTCATCCGAGTTTTTAGTGCCTTCGAAGGAAAAGAAGTCGGGGGGAGAAAGACCGCCGCCTATACGGTCTCCTAGTCCCTGTTTCGTAGCCTCTTGTTCAGAAATAAGTAACTTGTTCTTGAACAATTGATTCTGCAGTTACGTGTTAGGAACCCGGGGTAGTTCTGGGTATTGAAGGGGTAGAGTCGGACCGATTGGCAGGTATACTTCCTGTTATCTGTATTTGTTTGCATCCAACCCATCTTCGTAATAACACTGGAGTTGTTATGTGTGGCAACGTTATGAAGTATGAAGGTTTGCCTAGTAAGGTTAAAAGAATGCACATTAGAATTCTAAGTAACTTCTTTCGTCTTTCTATAGAGTCCATTGTAAGTTTTGGCGACAGGATTTATATGCCAAGGCTGAGACGAGAACAAGGCTCCGCCGTGTTTCCGTCGCGGGTACTAAATAAGAATAGGCTCGGGCCAGAGCCACAGCGACCTAAGACTATAGATAACAGTGGAAATTGAGGAAATCTAGATCTTCCCTAGATGATTCGCTGTATTGGATGTAAGCACACGTCTTTCTTTGCTAGCTATTTTCGTAGAAGCTGAAGAATGCTAGCATATTGGACCTTAACACTGTGATCTCAAACGGCGCATCTCTCCTTTGGTCGATCATTCTGTCGGACTGACTTGGACCCATGCTTACCCGCGATGGACTTAATCTAGGACAGATGTCGGCCGATATCTTCAACTCAGCGGAGAGCGCGCTCCAAGGTTCGGCGGAAGATCCGCCGGTGTCGCCCAGTGTCAGCATGATAAGCTCTAGGTCTGGATCAAGAGTACAAAGTACCTGAGATCCTAATAGAATAGCTCCCTTAGATTGTATGGAGCTGACTCAGCCGTCGCGAATTGTTTCCCAGTACGGGATAGTCTAGTGCAACCACGGCATCATTCCACCGAGATCCAGATTTTAAGCTGACAATGGGCATCAAACCCATTCCTGCATTCTGCCATGCTTAGCAATTCGCCCTAATTCTGCAGCCATACAACGCTCAATGGATCAAGGACAGCAAATCATCCATTCGGCCAGATCTCCGAAGCCAAGGCGAATATTGCGCAAAGGCACTCATAGTTGTGCCGAATGTACGAGTCAGACTCACATCATGTTAAATGGAGTGGAGCAGATGTTGGAGAAAATCGTCCGAAAGGTTTTTACGGCTTTCCTAGCGTACCTAGTTCTCAGCCTCTTCTGCCGCAAGAAGCAGCAGATGCTCGAACGGAGAGGCAAAAGGGTCAGGATTAGCAAGGATCTTCTACCATGACTCATGGATCTTGTCAGCTAAAATAAGTCGAAGGTTATGCTACAATAGACAATAAATACTTAGTAAACGATCTTTTTCATTTAACTATTTAACACCAGACGCCCCCTAGCAAATGCCCGTCAGATTGGTTCACTCATTCATTGTTTACAATAAAAATTGCCAACGCAATTAAATTTTTCAGTATGAATTCGTTCAAGATCTTTTTTACTCTTTGTTTCTTCGGAACAATAGCTCTTTCAGATGGGGTCATCAAAGTTTTCAATGCAAAAAAATGCCAGGGAGCTTCCGCTCAAGGGGAGTACATCCCACCGCGCAATTGCAATGGTGGTTGTGTCTCGGGCAATTGGTACAGCGTCAAAAACATCCACGAGGACAAGAAGTGGCACGGAAATGACTACATTTGTGAGTCCCCGGCGATTTAATAGCCCATTCAAACTCTAGTCAGCTAACGTTTCAGTTACTGTTTATACCGACACGTGGTGTACCAATGACCCAACGGCTGTTAGGCAGGGCGGTTGCAAGAGTGGGCACTGGCGCTCTTTTTCTTACGATTGTGGGTCATGAACGGCAAGATTGAGCTGTTCCTGGGTGACGGTGACGACTTAGATACTGGGCCGCACGAAGGTTTTGTCCTTTTGTATCACTTGGACTGCCCTACACGCCACAACCAGCATATCTACAGTATTTGCACTACATATGCGCATTCCATTTTGGCGTAGCCTACATGCCACGGCCAATGCATAGCAGAGGGCGGTGCCCTCCGGCAGTATACAGCACCTATCCCATCGAGTGCGGATGGACCCCATTTTCGCCAAGGCCAAAATACCCACTCTTATACCCACTTTTACTCCGCACTTCAATCAGTACATGACGAAACATCATTTGCACCTATTACGGTTGACTGTAACTCAAACTGTTCCAAAACCCAAAAACACCTACTAGGGGTACCCTACCGTATCCACCACAATGCAATAATCCCTTTATAAGATTTTTCAATTCATCTTATGAGGCCTCGAGCCGTACTGAAAACATGCTGCCCCGTACGACCCCGTAATAAAGACATGCCTCGCATGACCCGCATCGAAAAAGCAATCCTTATTATCACCCACTACAGCCATGGCGTCACCAGATTCCAGCTCGTCGCTTCCAACTGTCCCGCCCACAGCGCCTCAACCTACAGACCCCCTCGAGTTAACATCATGGGCTCTCGCCAAGGCACAATTAATCCGACCACATAAAGTCTTAAAGTTCCAGGAGCCGCCCCGACCTCACCGCTTATTACAGCTGAACACAAGATCAAGACAAGGCCGGTCATCCATTCCCAAGCTGGATCTTACGCGTACGCAAAATATCGATGCTGTCTTGATCTTTATCTTTGGGATAAAGCGGGAAACCCCCTGTCACCACTGCGCCAAGGGAAATGGGATCTTCCTGGGATGCTATACTGAGAGTAGCATCGCTTCTGGCGCCTGCGCTAATTGCGCATACTCATCCCGTGGGATCACCTGTTCTTTCCACAGTAAGTATCCAAGATTAAAGTATAGATCGCATACTATATAGATACTAAAGAGGATACAGGGCATACAAAAAGCAAACCCTTAAAGAGCAAGAAACTTGAAGATATCATAAGTACGATCACGCCAATACAGTGGCGTGCTCTAGGGGAAGAGCTACTACAGCGAGCAGCGGCCAAGGACAAAAATCACGCATGACCAGAGTTACTACAACAATCGGCCGCTACTAGAGAAGAAAATCACGCATCGCAGACTAGACTAAACCAGGGCTGAAGGGGCGATAACAAATCAAGTGCTTACGCACAATATTTAGCCTGTAAAAATCTGCGTACGCAGATTCTCTACTCTTCCATCTCATTTTATCATCTTTCAACGATGACTTCTGAGCATTGTTCGCGTACGAATTATCTTCATTCTGTTATCCGTCAAACAAATCCGCAATGGCGAGTTTGTTTATATTGCGGCGAGAACCTCTCTTCCTCTCAATCCCAAAGATCTTCCCAACCCCGAGCGACTATTGACACCATCGACCTCACGGATGAGGGCCAGTTGCCTTCTAGCACTGGCTCTTCGGACATCTCCCAGCATGCCTCGGCCCCGGCAATGCTTATACCCACCGGGGGAGGCCGGCTTATATCTGACGACCTTTCAACGGCAATCAACGAGGGGAATCAGAGCCGTAGCCAGCATGCTCAAGCTACACGGAAGACACCCAAGTCGCAACCATTCGATCTAACGATCTTCTTCTATACCGCAGGGTATAAGATCGCATCGCATGGGCTATTGCAGACGAAAAAGTACCAGACCGGAAGCCCCCATCTTGTCAGCCGGATTACGCATTGTTTTATCACTGATCCTGTCCGGCAATTCGAGAATCATGCCGAATTCGTACAAAGTCTCATCCGATCAGCTACGAAAGACAGCAATTACCTTCGACTCGACTGGCAACTTATCTCAAACTGTTCAACAGGGGTTGCATCAAGTATCTCGACCTTCCCAGACAATATCTACAACACTACATCCCTAGTCGACTTCCTACGCGAGACCCATGCTAAGATAGTATCGCCATTCAAGTTTAGTCTCATCCTCCTCTATCCGTACGAGGCCACATCCGACAACGAAGACCCGTTCACTCCTACCCCTACCCGTAAGGGTAGGGGCAGATCGACTCAACCTATATCCTCATCGCCGACTAAACAACCCAAGAAATCTCAGACAGGAAAGGGGAAGCGGAGGCGAATATCTAGTATTGACACTAGTCGGTCAGGGGATGCTAAGATAAAGCTCGATCTAAAGCAAGAACCCTTAGTCAAGGTCGGGAATAACCCGGTCAAGGCCGAGAATGACCTTCTGGAGGGTGATCTATTTGTACGGGATAATAATAGTTTTACTACCGAGGACTTTCTTGACCAGGAGCTGGAAGATGAGACCAAGGCAGGTGGGGTACAGGATACGATTTGGGCAGAGGCATCTCAAGAGGGTTCTAAGATTCCAGAGTTTACAATGGTAACACGCCAACGTACACAGAAGTCTTGAACCGTAAGTTGCTGTACACTTCCTATCAAACAAGACCATTATCTTCAATCTACTTAATTCTCCGTATCTCCTCCTTCCATCAGGTTCTCAAGTACGTTAATATCCAAACCCCTGGTTTCTAGTAATTGTGCTAGACGCTCCCGACCATGCTGCGGATGTTGTAGTAACTCAATAGCTGGCGTTGTCTTGTTCTGGATATGCTCTCGGAGCTTTGACCTTAACAGCATATACTCGTCCATCCAGGGAAACTGCGGATTAGATGGAACCTCTGCAACTGACCCAATGCTCTGACTAATGATATCAGAGCAGATCGTCATCGTAGTCTCAGGTAGAAAGTCGTCGAGCCTTGATGTCTCACCTCGGAATAGTTCAAGGCCGGTTTGGAGTCGATCGGGCGGGATCTCTTCCGCAAAATTCCGTGCTTCTGTTGAATCGAGATCGTGGTAGAGTACTGTAGGCTGACCTTCCTTTACGTGAGGTCGACCAGGCTGTCGTCGTATCGTATGGCTGTTCCACATATGTACAAAAGAGATCAAGTCGTGTCGGATCGGATTCATGTAGATATACAAGATAGCGGCTCGATCAGCAATAGAGCCACCATCAAAGAGGCCATGCTCAGTAAGCCATTGGAAGTATTTCTATAAATGATGTTAGCACTTATATAGATATATTGAGTTAGTACTTACTCTCCAAAAGCCACCTCGGGCTTGATAAAGCCGGTGCCACCAGCTCTCAATACGTGTATTATGGACGCTACGCCCAAAATACCAGCAATCGCGGAATTCGATAGGTACGAGCTGTGACCCGACCTTCTTCTTCCTATTGCCCGATAGATAGAAATGAATACCACAGATCAGTGAGGTTTCGCCGCCATGATCCGATCTCAAGGCTTTTGGCATCATGCCACGCTCGGTTAACACATGAAGATACTGAACAGCCACGTTCCAGCTCGTACTAGCAGAAAAGCCACAGTAAAACCAAGTAATATACCGAGCATATGCATCGATCCCGGCATAGATCTCAAATCCCCACTGCTTTAGCTTGTCATATCCGTCAATAGACCAAACCCAGTCTGGACCAGCAACCTTAAAATCACGACGATGATATCGTGCCTTTCCCCACCGCTCAGTAACCGATTCTGGGGCAAACTCTCTATACGTAGAATAGAGAGCATCGCGGCTGATTATATGGTGCTGCTGGCGCATGTATGTATAAAGATAACCGCGGCCATAGTGCTGAATAGCTGTGGAGACTTGAGACTGCTCCTCAAAGAATGATCGAGCACGATCTTTGGCGATCTGTAATTGATCAGGGTCTTGACGTCTGAACATGCCATTTTCCTTGCGAATCCTTCGTAGACCACCCATACTAATTATATGACCCTCGTCTTGGAGACGACGAAGGATAAGCTTATCTTTCAAGCAATCCTTGAAAAACATATGCTTGATACGGTCAAGTAACTGTGGCGATATTTCTGTTCGGACTTGCCGGGAAAGGCCCCATTCCTTGAAGATCCGGTAGAGAGTAGTGCGGCCGAGTTCAATGCTATAATTGCGGGAAAGAGACTGGATAATAGCCTGGTAGGTCAAATTATCCTCGTATAGGATTGTAAGCTCCTGACGGAGGTGGGAAATGTCAATTGTAGGCCGAGGCATTTTTATGGTGTAATAAAAAAGGGGAAGATTTTTAATTTTAAAAAGGCAGAAGTGAATTTTAGATCAAAGCTACCCTATAGGTGACTAAGCGCCAGCGCTTGAATACCATATCTTCACAAGAGATTAAGATTAAATTGCAAAGTAAAATAGTTATAGTATTATATGAGCCCAATCAAGTGAATACGTGTGAGTAAAAACTATACATATCTTGAACTTGTCGCGCTCGGAAGATCAGGGCTGACTTGGCAGTGAGGCAAGTGTTACGATGCACGCCGACTGATGGTACGATGGGAACGGCGCGGCGTCGCAGAACGGAGTAACCTCGAACCGAGGACCCATAATGACTGGAGCGCGCACTTACGCGGATCGTCACGGTCCGACAAGAAACGAAATAAGTACATAGTTTCGCTCATTCGCACATTTCCTATGTCTATCTAGTTTCGTCAGCTTTCAATTCAATTTGGTTACTCAAGATCTACTTGACATTACCAGACGTGACAACACCGCCTCTCAGCATACACCCAGGTACAACGCCAACATAAACCAGTCCGATCACGGTTTACTAGTGTGGAAACCTTGACCGTCACAGTTAGGGATCGCATTCTGGAAGCTGCGTATCGTCGTCAGCGATGGTCGCGGCCGCAGGGACGGCTTTGGCAATTGATCGTGCTGGACAGCTTGTACTCGACCATGGGAGGTATGGTACTAGCCTGATCAATAACGGGGGCGGTCGGAAGTGATCAGGCCTGTTCGGGGTTGTTCGGTACCAATCGGGTTCGTATATATCCGTATGGGGTAGTTTTATGCAAGGATCTAGTTGAAATCAGGTTAGTGCCACTGAAAATCATGTGTGTCAACACAGAGAGAAAACGGGCAATAGCTGCCATAACATATACCCTTCGCGGATGTTTTTAATAGTAAAAACCTATTACGAAGGCCGTGGAAGCGTCGAAAAGGCATATTGAGCTGTGCGTACCAGAAAATGAGGAGGTAAGGAAGAAAAAAAAAGAGATAGCTGTAGGCGGGGTATCGCGATAACAGATATGCGATAGGCAGAAAATTTTATTCACCCCTAGAGTGTGCCGATTGAATTTTGGGTTTTGGAACAGTTTGAGTTACAGTCAACCGTATTAATCCGGACCAACAAGAGGTGCAGTTGCGGTTCCTTATCGGGTAATCGCTTAATGCGGTAATTTTGCAAGGGGGGGCGAAAATTTGGGGGGTGGAATCCCAGAGCTTAAGAAGAACCTTTCGTACCGAAAGGCAAACTTATGGATTAATGTAGAGTCAGCCTTCGGCTGAATAAGCCAGTAAAGCGAAGTGTAGCGTTCCGTTTGGGTCCGCAGTATTTAGTCGTTCCTCATCGGTCTTACACATACTATTATTTGCTCCCCTCATTGCATCCTGTCAATTTCTGGCTTTTCTTTTTTAAACCACATTCGACACTACCTTATTACAATCCCAACTAGCACATCTACAAATAACACTACACACTTCAGCTTAGAAAGCGAAACATAATCGCGATTTCCAGCATGAAGACTTCTTTCGCAATCTCCTTCACCGCCCTTGGTGCCTCCGCTCACTTCGTTGGCCGAGACGTCAGAAACCCTTCCAACACCTACGTCCAGTTCTGTTCTAATAGCAAGTCTAAACGTGCCACCGCCGAGCAGATCGCCTACAAAGGCAACATTGGTACTGAAGAACACTATGGCTGCAATATACCATCCAGTACCCCTCTGCCGATAAGACCCCTCTACTGATAAGCAAAAAAAAAGTTTCCCCATACAAAATGCCCAATTTCACTTACACGGTGCTTGGCCAAAATTGAAGTTATTTACGTGAAACAAGTTGTGTCTTATTGAGAGTTTCATGCTGTTTCGTATTATGCTATTGTTGCTTACGCTATATGGGCGGTTTGGCCGCATGGAACTATCGCAAAATTTCTATCAATGCCTCCTCCACGAACACTCCTCCCCAAATCTTGTAGGACTTTTATCTGCGCCGGCCTTCCATAATCGCCTTGAAAAATGGCTCGAGCTTCTTACACAGAGGATGACGTTATTGAAGCAATATTGGATGTCACAGATAACGGTCTCTCGCAGAACCAATCCGCCCAGAAGCACGGCATCCCTCAGCTGACTCTTTCGAACCGATTAAGAGGTGTACCGCCAAAGTCCGAGGTCACCCATCCCGCCCAGCTGTTATCCAAGTCTCAGGAGTCCAGATTAGTTTCCTGGATACTTCGACAAGAGGCCTTGGGCTATGCTCCTTCTCACAGTCAAGTTCGCGCCACCGTCGCTGCCCTCCTACAACAGCAAGGCAGGGAAAAGCCTATCGGCGTACATTGGCTAGCCAGGTTTATGAAACGACATCCGTCCATAAAGACCAAGATAGGAAAACGCCAGGAGGCGTCGAGGTTCAATTGTTTTACCCCGACCGCCGTCAATTGGTACTTTGACATCCGCGAGAGCGAATATGGCTGGATCAAACCTGAGAACACTGTTAATGTTGACGAGGGCGGCATCATGGCCGGATTTGGTGAGTATTTTGTCGTTTCTTTCATGAGACAAACTAACCAGCTGCCAATATAGGCTTGGATTCCTTAGTTATCGGCAGTAGCGACCCCAAGAAGAAAGCCTTCCTCAAAGGCTCCCAGTCCCGCACTTGGACCAGCTTTCTCGAAGCCGCAACTGCAACTGGCCGTCTTCTGAAGCCGGGGATTATCTTTAAAGGCAAAGAGCTTCAGCAACAGTGGTTTATTGATGAGCTCAAGGAAGTGGCTGACTGGTATTACATCACGTCCGACAACGGCTGGACAGACAACCATATCGCGGTCGAGTGGCTCAAACAGGTCTATCTTCCCCAAACACAGCCGGAAGATGAGTCAGATGCGAGGCTTATCATACTAGATGGTCATCGAAGCCATGTATCTGTTCGTATCCGCCTTTTCCGGGCCACCTGGGCCGGGGATGTCGCTGACCGTAAATCTAGGATGAGTGGATGGCTACGTGCTTTTTGAACAACGTGTATTGTTGTTACCTGCCGGCTCACTGCTCCCACGGCCTACAACCACTCGACAATGGTCCATTTAATGCATCCAAGGCGGCCTATCGCAAAGAACTCCAAAAGCTGACAAGCCTGACTGTCACGACCCAAGCTAAGGCGTCCAAGGGACCAAGTGGCGAAGGGTGGCAAAACCCTTGACCTTGAGAACCAAGCGGCGAGGCTGATGAGTCAGCCTCACGGGCGAATCAGGGGAGGAGCGATGGAGCGACAGGAGCGATGGGAACGAGGGAGCAACGCTCCTCGCGCTCCATCGCTCCCATCGAAACCTTAACCTTAAATGGTCGAACAGGTCGAACAAGAGCACGTTCGGCCACGATTGACCAAGCAGACCAGAATAGTATATATAGCTTCACTCATTCCCACTTCCCTATGTCCAGATAGCTCTCCAGCTTTCAATACAATTTGATTACTCAAGAATACTTCTTGACATTATCAGACGTGATTCGCCACCCCACGCTCAGTACGTTACGCCCCGTTTCAGCTGCCAACATAAACCAGTCGGGTTACGGTTTACTACGTTGGGAACCTTGACCGTCACACTGACCGATTCTGCGCCGGTGGACAAGGTCAACTTCATCAAGGCCTATGCCAAAGGCAGAGAAGTGGGTATGACGAAGAAAAACATCCTTTCTGGTTGGAGAGTGACTGGAAACTGGCCGATTTCTCGACGGAAAGCGCTCATACATCCTGAGATCCAGCCTGACAAGAAGGAAACGACGCCCGCATCAGACGGCGTCAGCGACGGGCAACGCGACTCTGATAACACGCCAAAGACCAGCCGTCACATCAGGGATCTAGGTAAGAACAAAAGCCCTTCGACAAGAAGGCGCTATTCTGTGATATCGAAAGGTTTTGAAGCACAAGAGTCAAAGATCGCTTCTCTAAGCTCAAGAGTAGCCAGTTTAGAGGAGGAAGTCGGGAGGCTGAGCAGAGGCAAGAAGAGGAAAGCGATACCGAATCCCAACAGGAAGTTTATGACACTGGCCGAGTCTCTAGTGACCGGTGACACTATTTCTGAGCCAAACGAAGTGATTGAAGAGACAGAGGGTGTCGAAGAGGTGATCGAGGTGGGAGGAGTGGAAGAGAATGAGGGCTCAAATTCGGAGGCGGAAGAGTTAGCTGTCACACGCACGCGCGCAGGCCGTGCAGTTAGAAGACCAAGACTATATTAAAATACATTCGATTCCAAGCTGGAAAAATAGGAATTGACTTGTTTTTCGTATTTCTGGTGGCTCTTTGTGAGGGGGTTGAAAATTAGCAGTTTGTATGGGTGTGACGGTCAAGGTTCCCAACGTAGTAAACCGTAACCCGACTGGTTTATGTTGGCAGCTGAAACGGGGCGTAACGTACTGAGCGTAGGGTGGCGAATCACGTCTGATAATGTCAAGAAGTATTCTTGAGTAATCAAATTGTATTGAAAGCTGGAGAGCTATCTGGACATAGGGAAGTGGGAATGAGTGAAGCTATATATACTATTCTGGTCTGCTTGGTCAATCGTGGCCGAACGTGCTCTTGTTCGACCATTTAAGGTTAAGGTTTCAATGGGAGCGATGGAGCGCGAGGAGCGTTGCTCCCTCGTTCCCATCGCTCCTGTCGCTCCATCGCTCCTTCCCTGATTCGCCCGTGAGGCTGACTCATCAGCCTCGCCGCTTGGTTCTCAAGGTCCAAGGGTTTTGCCACCCTTCGCCACTTGGTCCCTTGGACGCCTTAGCTTGGGTCGTGACACGATGTCTCCCTCCCAATGGTCTTGTCCTCAAGGCCGTAGCTCCCCACTTGTGTTGGTTCGTCAAATTTCCTTTCCTTCGTCCTGTCATCATGCTGACAGTATGTCGGGCAGAGTCGTGAAACGTTCGACAGCGCGAAAAAATCGAGAAGTCGAAACTCTCGCAGAGTTCGTTGAAATTTTCGGTGTCGAAATGACGCCGTGTGCTTTTTGCGCCCGCACCGGGCGTCCCTGCATTGTTGGGCCGGGTTCCTCTCGTTGTTCTGAATGCGTGAAGGCTCATCAATCGTGTGAGCGCTCAGGTTCCGAGGCCGCGACTCATGGGTGTCCTTCCTTGGTTGCTTTTCTGGTGTTTGTGCTGACTCACCCTCCTAGTCCTTAGAATCGTTCGTGAGAAGAAAAAGTTGCGTCAACAGCGTTTGGACACTCGAAACGAGTTGGCCGCCCTCCGTAGCTCCCTGGAGTTGTCACAAAAGATGGTCCAGGACACCCAGGCTCAAATTATGGCGGCTTTTGCGAAGCTGGAGCGGATTGAAAAAATGGAGGATCATTTGGAGGAGAAAGGTATTCCTGCGGCGGAGGCCATGGATGCGAGAGAGGTGGAAGATTTAGATGAATTGGATCGTCTTGAAACGGAGGAGCGTCAAGGTGCTGAGGCGGGTTTCCTGGATGCTGCTCAGCTTCCACCGGATGTGTTGGATACTATCGATTGGAATTCTTTGAGCTTTTCCGCTGGTTTCGACGCGGTGGTTGGTGAAAGTTCTTCAGCAAACGTTGGGCATTGATGAGGTGTTTGGCTGGTTCCCAGGTATTTTCGGCGTCGGTGTACCCTTTCCACTTGACCAGGTATTCCAATCGATTTCCCTTTTCCTCGTTTCTTCTTGCTTTGAGGATTTTCTCTGGCTCGTATTCTCGTTCGTCTTCAACTTCCATATCGTCGTCGTAGCCTGTGTCGACTTTGATTGTTCCTTCCGCTGATTCGAGTAATGAAATGTTAAAGACTGGATGGAGCTTGACCTTCGGTGGTAAGTCCAATTTGTAGGTGCTGTCTGAGAGCTTCTTGAGAATTTTGAATGGTCCGAGGTATTTGAAGTCGAGTTTTTTACTTGGGCGCTTTGTCTCGATGTTTTTTGTGGATAGGTAGACCATGTCTCCCTCCGAAAAAGTCGGTCCTTCCGATCTTTTCTGGTCGTAGTAGCGCTTCATTCGTTCTCGTACGAACTCGAGTTCCGTCCTCAGTTCCGTGTGTAGTTCTCTCAACTTGTCCGCTTCGAGGATTGCTTTGACGTTTTGGATTCCATCGTATGAGTCTCTATACGGGTCTGGTGTGTAACCAAATAACGCGTAAGCTGGTGTGGTCTTGATGCTTTCTTGGAGTGAGGTGTTGTAAGCGAACTGAGCCATAGGCAGCAGTTTTGCCCAATTGTTCTGCTCGTAGTTGATGTAACATCGTAGGTATGTTTCCACAATCTGGTTGACTCGTTCCGTCTGTCCATCTACCTGGGGTCGGTAGGCCGTTGACATTCGTGGGTGCAGTCCTAGTTGAGCCATGAGGCCTTTCCAGAACTTAGAATCCAATGTTGATCCTCTGTCAGAGATGATCTCGTCAGGCATTCCGTGTACGCTAACAATATTTCGCATGAATATGTAGGCAAGCTGTTCGGAATCCGTCTGTTCGTTGAATGGTAGAAAATAGGAAAACTTCGTTAATCGGTCAACGATTACGAGTATGCTGTCGTAGTGTACTCCTGTAGCGGGGTCTTCTGAAATCGGTAGTTTGGTAATAAAATCCATAGTGATCGATTGCCAAGGTCGCTCTGCGACTTCCAATGGCTTGAGCTTGCCGTAGGGCTTATGCCGTCGTGCTTTGGTGCGTGCACACAAGTCACATCGTTGTAGTACCGTCTGCACCACGTTTTTCATTTTCGGGAATTCATAGGTTCGTTTGAGTCGTTCCATCATCTTGGCTATTCTGGGATGTCCGTGCAGTCTGTGTTCATGGATGTGTTTGACCAGAGCTTCTTGAAGGTGTGTTGGTACTTGCATTTTCCCCGTTTTTTCTTCTTCTGCAATGTCCTGGTTGTGTTCGTAAATCCCATGGAACAGTTGTTCTTCCGTGATTTTGTCGATAAAAGCGATTCTTCGAGTTTCCATGAGTTTTGCCTGCTGGATGTAGGCTACTTGTCGTTGTTCATAGTGACCTTCTGGCGTCTGGTGCAGGATTTGATCTTGCACAATGGTTTGTTCTGTCTTGAAGTCACTTCGTCGGCTGATAGCGTCAGCTCGTCCGTTCTCTGATCCTTTCCTGTGGATGATGGCATAGTCGAATTCAGAGAGGTATTCAGCGTATCTGAGTTGCCTTCCGCTGAGTTTTTGTGTCGTTGCAAAATGGGATATGTTCTTGTGGTCTGTGTAGACCTTGACCTTGTGCTGACTTCCTAGGAGATAGTGTCGAAATTCCTTAAAAGCATTGACAATTGCAAGAAATTCTTTGTCGTAGATAGGATAGTTGAGCTCGGCTCCGTGTAGTTTTCGTGAATAGAAGGCTATTGGATGTAGCTTGCCATTTCCATCTCGTTGTCCAACTTGGGCCCCTAATGCGTAGTCTGACGCATCAGTCTCTAATTCGACTTCTTTGGCGGGGTCGAATGTGGCTAGAACGGGTTCTTTCAGGATTGCCTCCTTGAGTGCTTGGAACGCTTCTTCTGCCTTTTGGGTCCAGATGAATCTTGTCTCCTTCTTTGTAAGTTCAGTCAACGGTATTGCGATTTTCCCAAAATTGCGTATAAACCTTCGGTAGTAGTTTGCGAATCCTATGAAGGATTGTACTTCCTTAAGGTTCTTCGGTCGTGGCCAATCTCTGACGGCCGCTATCTTCTTGGGGTCCATCCGAATTTCGTTCGGGCTGATGATGTGTCCCAAGAATTCTACTTCGTGTGTGTGGAATATGCTTTTCTCGGGTTCGACGAGTAGGTTTGCATCTTGGAGTGCCTTGAGAACTTTATGGACGTGTTCCGTGTGTTCTTCTTCCGTTTCTGAAAAGATTAGGATGTCGTCCAGATAGCATACCACAAAGTCGTCGAGATGTTCTCTCAGCACGTGGTTGATCATTCGCTGAAATGCCGCTGGTGCGTTTGTCAAGCCAAACGGCATGACTGCGTATTCAAACAGTCCGAATTTCGTTCGAAATGCTGTTTTCCATTCATCTCCTTCCTTGATACGGATAAGGTTGTAAGCTCCCTTGAGATCTAGAGCTGTAAACCATTTCTTGTTGTGCAGTCTGTCTCGTAGCTCTGTGACTAGGGGCAACGGCGTTCGATCCTTGAGGGTAATGTCGTTGAGTTGCCGATAGTCGATAACGAGTCTGAGTTTTCCATTCTTCTTGGGCACAAACATGACTGGGTATCCTGCCGAGGACTTGGAGATTCGGATGTATCCTTTCCTCAGCATGTCTTGGAGGTATTCCTTCAGCGTTCGTAGCTCCACTTCGTTGAGGTTGTAGATGGGATAGAACTTTGGTTTTGTTCCAACTTTTAGTTCTATTTCGAGGTCCCATTCGCTGTGTTCTGGTAGTCCGGTTTCCAGTTCTTCTTCAAACAGCTTCTGATAGATGCGGTACTGCAAGGGTACGTTCTTGAGCCTTTCTTGTTTGTTGGTTGGTGTATGTCCTCCTTCGAAAGCTTTCTTCTGAAGCTCGAGGACTTCATCCATTTGCTTGAGTTTGCGTTTGACGAAAGCAATGGTTCTTCTAGTGCGGTTTGCTTCTTTTCTCGCACTGATATGTCGTGTCCCTTTGGGTGGTGAGGGGGTTCCTTCCTCATGCCATCCTTCTCCGTCGTCATCGGTAGAAGGTTGAGATCTCAATTCATCGTCTGACTCGTCGTCATCGTTGGAGAGTGCGTCGTTCCATTGCCGCACCTGGCCAGTTCTCCAATCAATCCATGGGTTGTACTTGTACAGCCATTTGTAACCTAGGACCAAATCGTGGCTCATGGCAATCACATCGAACGTGATTCCTTGATTTCTTTCGTCGATTTGGACTTTGAGGTGATCAATCTCTCGGTCTACTCGTCCTCCATTCGAGGTGAACGGTTGTCCCTCCAGGTTCTCGGCTCTGTACGGTCTCTTCTTGTACTTCCATCTGAGTCCAAGTTCGTTGACCACTTCGGGGTCCATGTAGTTCTCTTCTGCACCGCTGTCTACCAAAGCGTTATACTCCTTTCCGCGTATTCGTACTGAGAGGTTGAACGACTTCTGTCGCTGTCCGGGTTTTCCTGCACTTCTGAGTGCCCTTGTAGGGAGTTCTTCCCTAATTTCGCCCGCCTGCGGCCCTCCTACAGGTGGCGTTCGTCGTTTGGGTTCCCGAGTGTTGCATTGTCTCTCGATAGTCGTCGTCGTTCTTGTCGAGACTTCCTGCTCTCCCCTCGCAGGGTTCGTTCCGTGAGGAATCGAGATTCTTTGCTTGTGACTTCTTCCGTGTCCGACAGATATTCTGAATCTTGTTCGGACTGTCCCTTGGAGTTGTTTTCGGGGTGTTCTTGTTCGCACTCCTGGCTCCTCCACGGCAGTCGTTGCTCGTAGAGATCAGGGTCGTTTCCTTCGTCACTAGTTTCAGGATATTCCTCCGCTGGAGTCCTTCGTACCATGGCCACCGTACGTGTTCGTGAAGACTCGAGTTCCTTGGTAGGTTTCGGGAAGATAGCATTGACTACTTTTTCGTCCAAGTGGTCGATGCACTTGTCGTCATAGCAATGTATCCATCCGAGATTCTTGTGATCAGGCTTGGTCGTTCTAATTGCTCGAGTTGCCTCTTCGTCGTCCTGGTTTTGGACTATGTTAACCTGTTTCTTGCCTTGGCTCCTTGGCTTCTTCGCCTGTTCGCAGTTAGACGAATAATGCCCATACTCGCCGCAATTGTAGCATTTGATCTTGCTGATGTCTCTCGGTCTCCTCTCTCTTCCTTTCTGAACGTTCCCCATATTCATGGGTCCGGGTTCAGTGCCGTGAGAGGTGTCAGGCTGTCTCTTTTGTCCCTGGTTGGACTGGTTCTTAGCCTTGTATTGAGGGTAGTTGTAGTTCCCCTTCTTTTCCTGGCGTCTCGCGAAGTTTCGATTGTCGATCTTGACTGCCGTTTCCATGTAGTTATCCAATGTCATCATAGCCTTGTCAATCTTGCAGAGTTCGTCCTTGACATCTTCCTTGAGGCCTCGATAGAACCTATCCTTGAAGTATGTCTCATCCCAAGGTATTCTGGAGGCTACCTGAAGGAAGTTGGCGACATATTCGGATGCAGCTTTTGTTTGCTTCAGTCTCATCAGTCGATCAGTGGCCGCCTGTACTTCATCTACTTCCCCGAAGACCTTTTTCATCCTATCTTCGAATGTGTCGTAGTCTCGAAAGATTGTCATGGTCACATCGCTCGGGCTTCCTCGTACGTAATCGCTGAGGAATGGCTCGAACCATCCTAGCGCGCTTCCGGTGAGGCAGCTTCCTGCGAACTTGACACGGTTTTCGTGCTTGAAGAATTGCGTGGGGTAGTAGTGAAAGTAGGTGCGTAGCTCCGTCAGGAATGTTTTGAGCTTCTTCTGGTCTCCGTCAAACTTGGTTGGTTTGTGAGGCTTGATGATTTCTCCGAGATCTTTCCCTCCATTGGCCTGGTTGGCAAGACTTTCGATGGTGTTGATTTGTTCGTTCCTGTGTCGGTTCCGTTCTTCATAGGTTCCGACGAGCTTGTCGACCTGTTCCTGCAGGGTCTTGTTATTGTTCCGGAGCCTCTCGGTTTCTTCCGCCTGCTGTGCCTTGCTAAGCTCGAATTGGGCGAGGTTTCTTTCCTCGATCTGCTTCATTCTTTCAATGGCTCCGTGCTGACTTTCGACCACCGCCATGAGGCTCTTGACACGTTCATGTAAGACTCGGATTCTTTTGTCATCGTCTTCATCCGAATCAGACATTCGGACAATGTCTTCTTCATGGTCCTTCGGTGGGGAGTCCTGAGGCTGCATTCCCTTGGAGGATTCTCCAGTAGTACCTTTGGCAGGCATATTGTCGAGACTTCGTTATTGCTCAGCGTGACGCGGCGTACAACTGAACAAGAGCTTTCAACGTGTGACGGTCAAGGTTCCCAACGTAGTAAACCGTAACCCGACTGGTTTATGTTGGCAGCTGAAACGGGGCGTAACGTACTGAGCGTAGGGTGGCGAATCACGTCTGATAATGTCAAGAAGTATTCTTGAGTAATCAAATTGTATTGAAAGCTGGAGAGCTATCTGGACATAGGGAAGTGGGAATGAGTGAAGCTATATATACTATTCTGGTCTGCTTGGTCAATCGTGGCCGAACGTGCTCTTGTTCGACCATTTAAGGTTAAGGTTTCAATGGGAGCGATGGAGCGCGAGGAGCGTTGCTCCCTCGTTCCCATCGCTCCTGTCGCTCCATCGCTCCTTCCCTGATTCGCCCGTGAGGCTGACTCATCAGCCTCGCCGCTTGGTTCTCAAGGTCCAAGGGTTTTGCCACCCTTCGCCACTTGGTCCCTTGGACGCCTTAGCTTGGGTCGTGACAATGGGGAAACTTTTTTTTTGCTTATCAGTAGAGGGGTCTTATCGGCAGAGGGTGTGACGGTCAAGGTGCTCAACGTAGTAAACCGTAACCAGACTGGTTTATGTTGGCAGCTGAAACGGGGCGTAACGTACTGAGCGTGGGGTGGCGAATCACGTCTGATAATGTCAAGAAGTATTCTTGAGTAATCAAATTGTATTGAAAGCTGGAGAGCTATCTGGACATAGGGAAGTGGGAATGAGTGAAGCTATATATACTATTCTGGTCTGCTTGGTCAATCGTGGCCGAACGTGCTCTTGTTCGACCTGTTCGACCATTTAAGGTTAAGGTTTCAATGGGAGCGATGGAGCGCGAGGAGCGTTGCTCCCATCGCTCCTGTCGCTCCATCGCTCCTTCCCTGATTCGCCCGGGAGGCTGACTCATCAGCCTCGCCGCTTGGTTCTCAAGGTCAAGGGTTTTGCCACCCTTCGCCACTTGGTCCCTTGGACGCCTTAGCTTGGGTCGTGACAGAGGGGTACTGGATGGTACAATTCGGGCCAGTGTTGCTAATAATATGGCAATAAAGTAGTATATTGCAATATAACCCATATGATATAGACTTTCTCATATTGTGACAATATGATATGAAGATTTTGATATTGTGACAATATAATATGAGGATATCCATATTGGCAATATATTATTTATATTGGGTTGTCAGTCCTGGGGCGAAATTGCCTGTTGACAGTAGCCGGGGCAGGCCTTACCCTATACCAGCGACCGGGATGCTTGGCATTTATTGGCTAGCATTTACCTCAGCACGCGTCTTTATTGACAATCAGACCTAACACGCGACCACGCGTTTCTGCCACGCGTCAGGGGAGGTACGATTGGTACGGGCCTTGTTGAGCTGGGCCTACCGGTGGTTGCCTGTCGACACTGGCCATCGTCACCTCTGCTCATTTTCTTTATCACTGTCGAGCCTAGACAAGACTTACCGCCATGCCTCAACAGCGCCTCCCTTTTGCAAAATGGTCACAACGAAGAGAGTCGTCAATTTCAGTCGACTTTTCAGAGTCTTCCAGCCAGCAGTTACATGGCCTAGACGAAAGCCAAACGTCCAAATCTCGACCTTACACAGCCTCTACAACCTCCTCCACCAAGCCCAGTGTCAAACGATATTCCGCCCCAGCCGAGGAGGCGTCCCGACCCACTTGGACACCATTCTTGTGTATATAACTGGGACCTTCGTGCTCTTGACTTGAGCAGTGATTAAGGCCAATTTGACTCTCTACAACCCTCACATGCATGACATCTTTCCATTTACATTTGACACCCAGAACATCATGGGTCTTCTCCCATATGCCAGACGAGGAGATAGAGACGAGATACTACAATCAGCGGACCGGAAAAGAAGAGTGGCGGTGCAAACATTGTAACAGAACCTATGCCTGTTCTGGGGGTACTGCGGCTCCCGCAAAACATCTTATGGACCCTCCTCCTGACGGCCACGGTCTTAGAGAAGCTGAAGATGACGACCAAGGCTCTCGAGTCATCGTTTGCAACACTCGACAATGTCCTCTTGGCGATGGACTTCGTATTGGCACAATTCGAAGCCGGCAAGGAGGCAAGTATCGACGATCCGGTGATGGCA
This sequence comes from Dactylonectria macrodidyma, assembly GCA_020744425.1. Taxonomy (NCBI): domain Eukaryota; kingdom Fungi; phylum Ascomycota; class Sordariomycetes; order Hypocreales; family Nectriaceae; genus Dactylonectria; species Dactylonectria macrodidyma. The sequence continues at coordinate 29,640 of JAGMUV010000051.1, read as the reverse complement.
CCGATGTATAACTCGGGCTGGGCCAAGTTGGATAAGTACTATCGCCTTACTGATGAATCGCCTGCGTATGTTGCAGCCATTGTGCTCCACCCTTCGCATAAATGGCACTACATCCAGGAGAACTGGAAAAAGGAGTGGGTTGAGTCGTCAAAGAAGTTGATGGAGACGCTGTGGAACGACTATAAACCCGTGGAATCACCTCTTCCTCTCTGCGAAGTCCCATCGACGACCACGAACGAGTTCTTGAACTGGCGGAACAAGCACATGCAGCCGTCACTCATCACGGACGAATACGAGCGATATTGCAATTCTGAACGGGTTTATGGCTTTACAAGCGCCCTTGCATGGTGGCTAGAGGAGACGCAGTAGAAAACCTACCCGAGCCTGAGCAAGATGGCCGTGGATATACTGTCAATTCCTGCAATGTCAGCGGAGCCTGAACGACTCTTCTCTGGGGCAAAGATAACGATTACAGACCGTCGAAATCGACTTGGGAGTGATGTAACTGAAGCATTGGAGTGCCTGAAGTCATGGTTTGGGATACGAGATTTTCAGGGTGACGAGATTTGTGCAGAAGCGGTTTAGTGATAGGGTCACGTGGGATATATTGGATGTATTGTCACACTGCCAATATATTGGGTTCTTGGCAATAAATACAATATGTGTCATGTTCATATTGGGTAATACAATATGCACCCCTTGACAATACAATAATATTGCGAGGGGGTCCATATTGCCAATATCGTATTGTTTATATTATTAGCAACACTGATTCGGGCATATCAGCCGCCCGGATCGCCCGTGAGGAGGGCGTAAATCGGCACGCAATTTACGGTGTGGTACGCCGGTATCAAGAACAACAATCTGCCCGGGATCAACCCAGACCCGGCCGTCCACACAAGCTTACAAAGAGGGATTTGAGGCGGGTGCTGCTAGTGATAGGAAGAGACCCTCACATTATTATTAGTGAGCTTATCGAAGAGGCCGGTTTAAGCTGTCATGCTAAGACTTTAACTTCCACCCTCCGGTGTGAAGGGATCATGCACTTCCAGTCACTTTTACGACCATTCATAAGCCCAGAGACAGCGAGAAAACGTCTACGGTTTGCTCATCGATATATCAACCAGTCTGAGGAATCTTGGAGCCGTTGGACCTTCTCTGATGAAACAATCGTAGCTCGCGGCGAGGGTCAAAGACGCACTTGGGTGTTCTGTAAACCGGTATGTGTCTCTTTTGCGATTGCGGCTCTTCTGATGATTCCTAGCATGAGAGACTATTCAGAGATAATGTCCAGACCCGGGTCACGCCTACACGCCACTCACAGATGTTCTTCAGCGCCTTCAACTGCCGCAGGAGGCTGCCGATGGTGCCACTTTACGGGGATCCAGAATCTGAACGTGGTGGTGTAACGGCACGCCGCCTGCTCGAGTGCTTGAAGCAGCACCTTCCTCGTATTGTCACAAGGAACAGCCTCTTCCAGCACGATAATTCAAGCCTATTTACGAGTCGCCTTCTCCGTAACTGGATCTATGAATGGTGTGAGAGTCGGAGGGCGGAGGTAATAGACTGGCCTCCGTATAGCCCTGACCCCAACCCCATTGAAAATCTATGGGCAATACTGAAAGAGAGGATCTGTAAGAGGTATCCGGAACTTACTTACATGCCTAATAATGAGGCATCAAGACAGGCTCTTATTAATGCCACGATTGAGATTTGGCCGCAAATTGAAGATGAAGTGGTCTATAACCTGGTCAAATCCATGCACTCCCGGCTTGCGGCTTTCATTCAGGCCCACGGCTACTACACTAGGTATTGAATATATAATAAGAATCTATGATTAAAGGGCTTCAAATTGATATATATTACTATTTAATTGAAATTTAATTAAATGCATAATAGCAGATTGAAAATGCACCCTTCATTTAGTAAAGGTACTAGTACACCGGGTTGACTCGGAATGTGTCGTTATTAAATCGGACCCACTGTAGTTAGAATAGGTCTGAATGAACAGGGAAGGAGGAAACCGCACTGCTTGCCTGGAGGCAGGGTAACCGGGGAATCTAGAGAGGTAGGTCGGCTGCGGAGGTGATATGTGAACCTAGATACCGTTAGTAACCTGATGGGTTTGATAGATTTGACGGAAAAGGGAAGCAGCCGCCATGTAGGTGGTGTAAGGGGCACAGAGCTTATTCAGCCAGAAGCGTGCTTAGAAACCAACAAATTAATTGAATTTAAGAAAAGAAGAACTGAAAGCTCTCAGAGAGCTGGCTAGCTAGTTACATACTCAACGCTCAGGGGTTTGTGGCGAGGCCTTCATTTGGTGGCGTTATTAGCATCAGCATCAGCCGACCAATTCCAGCACGAGTTGAGTACAGGCCAAGCCAATTAGCCAATCAAAAGAGGTTTTATGCTCGATTCTTTCTGACTGAGTAAAACGCCCTTCGGGCTGAATGATTCGTTCAAATGACAACGCACCTCCTGCGCTGTTAGGTGCACCCCCCGTTAGGTGTCGGACACGCGTGTTCATATAATGTTGGAGGTAGATGAAAAGAAGATGGAGAAGTGTATATGGAGTATGGAGAACGGTATATGAATCATAGAGAACCGAGAATGATTGATTGATGATGATCCTGATGTCTGGAACTGATCTGTAGATATGTATTGTGTCCTCCTTTTTGTTCGTTCTTCCTCCTCGTCTCTATATCTGAAGAGGCCAGGCTAAGATACCAGACTTGCTGAACCTGCAACAAATCTGTAACGCTGTTCTGACTGTCACATGTAAATGGAAAGATGTCATGCATGTGAGGGTTGTAGAGAGTGTAGAGAGTCAAATTGGCCTTAATCACTGCTCAAGTCAAGAGGACGAAGGTCCCAGTTATATTGTTGCACTAGGAGATGGAAATGATCATGTGTGTGAGAAGCTCTTGCTATTCTTCCTATCTAATGAGGGTCTTTGGGTCAGTCTTATAGATGAAGAGACTGATGATGACCTCGGACAGCCAAGAGGGTTCGGATGCTACGGACTATTTGACTTTATCTAGCGCTCCTCCCGATCATAGCTTGTGACGAAGCTGATGACGAGGCCAGTGACGAGGAAAGTGGCTGTGGAACCTTATGATGAAGGGCAGAAAGCTTGACTGTTGTCATAGCTGCAAAATCCGATATCCCGATATGTGACATATATACACAAGAATGGTGTCCAAGTGGGTCGGGACGCCTCCTCGGCTGGGGCGGAATATCGTTTGACACTGACAATTCTGGTATCATCGTGAGACATCTCCCCTTGAGGTGGCTGCCTGTGTAACAACCATCATGCATGCCAGGTCCCCAACAGTATGTATGTATGTAATGATGGACGTTCCACTGTGGCAGGGAACACTCTTGACATGACATTACACCAGGTATGGAACGGCCACTGTTTGGCCAGTCCAGATTCTTGATCCTGCCATCGAGGAACAAAACAAACAATCCCCCCTCTTCGTCTGCACCCCCGCTAAAATAAAAGAAAAAAAAGAAAAAAAAGAAAAAAAAAAAAGGACACGGTCTGTGGCTACCCAGCCTATTTTTTCTGCACATTGTTAATTTGCTCGTTCCTACCACCCGCCATAGCACCCTGGAATTGAACTATATTGTCTCTGTTGTCGATTCTCATATCGTTCTGTCATGTGTAAGCAGGTATTGCGGTGTGTGTAGCAACAATTACTTACCTTCTGGTTTAGAATGTGCTGCACGGCGGACGCGAGAGTTGGGTCACAATCTCTCACCACAGTTCCCAGCTCACGCAACACATCGGTGAGCTTATCCAACTCTCCCTTGCCAAGTTCTGCTTGCTTCTCCTCTGGCGGTGGAGACAGTTTGTAGAGGTCGTCGATGAGTCCATTGATGTCATTGGTCAACTCAATCAAGTGCTTCTCATCGTATATCGCGAACTTAGCCTTCTGGAACAGCGAGACTTTGTTCTGGCGGCCAAACGAGATGGCTCGCATTCTCTGGTGGAGATAACGGCGCATGGGGTCCGATTCGGGGCCGAACGGTTTGATTTCGTTCTCTCGGACGCTGGGGTCGTCTTCCTTCTTACCCTTCCGATAGCTGTGGGAGATCTTCTGGCAGGCCTCAAACTTCTGCGATATGGTCCGGAAGGTCTGCTCTGCCAGGGCTTTCTGGCGCGCATCGAGCAAAAATGAACCAGAGTACTCGAGCGAATCGTCATCCTCGACCTGGAACCCACTCAGGCCAACGGCCTCTCCCCAGCGCGTTAGCCTCAGTTGCGCATTGTCCAACTTCAGCAAATGTGTCTGGAGTCTCGGTCCGCGTTGCTTGGCGACATAGATGTACTCGAACCAGTCAATGACGTTGTTGAAGAGGCCAGCTAAGCCGAGCGCACTGATGGCGATCTCGGGTCCAGCCATCTTGTTGTGAACGGTTCGACCACGGAGGATTTGAGGAGACTACTATGAGCTTCGTGGACATACTGGGTGCTTTATAAATAGCTCGTGTCAAAGAGAATCAGCCCTTGGAAGCCAATGACTTTCGCTAACATTGGGTTACAGCGAAGGGCGTGCCTCGTATTTGAACGAATCAACGTTTGCCACGCCTGACGCATCCGAGACCCCAACACTCCACCGCGCCGCGCCGTATGCAAGAGACCATTTTCGCCAATTGTGAGCAAGTTCTGCAGCACAATGCAGAAGTGGTCTCACGTCAGCATCAGGTAGGTCCAATCAGGTACCTTCGACAGCACATGTCCCCAGTCTTTACACACATATAGCTATAGCCGAATCCAGTACCTTCCTCACTCACTGTCATTCACAGTGCTTATCACGGATGAACTCCGAGGTCTCTGGAAGTTGCGTTATTTTCCAACTGTTTTAGAACGGCTACTGTGCACACCATACGCTACAACGCTGACAGCCAACATGACCGCCAACATCACAAACATCGACATCAAGAACGGTGATGGGACTTCCGTCCAGAACCAAGGCATCATAATTTCTTACCCGTACGCTTTCTAAATAGAGAATGCTCTGTAGGAAGTCGTCCACTAACGATGTCGCCGATATTTACACAGAAACAAGCCCGTTACTGTTATCTCAAGCGGTGGGAACCTAAAGAGTAAGCTATATTACCTGGAAATTTAGAAACTCAGCGGAGGTGCTTACCTGACCTCAAGTCCAGAGCCCAATTGCAGCTTGCTTGGAGTCACTCTTCTTTGCGGAAATGGACAGTCGATACAATGATAAAAACATCAAAGCCGCTGGTGGGACATGCGAGTGGCTATTTCGACACAAAAACTATGAGCGCTGGGCCGCTCGCCATCGAGACTTGCTTTGGATCAAGGGGAAGCCCGGTTCTGGGAAATCGACACTGCTGCGACACGCTCTCGAACATGTCAAGAAAGCACCCAGAATAGGAGACAGACCCTTCATCCTATCGTTCTTCTTCCACGGTCGCGGTGATAAACTCCAAAAGACGCCGCTCGGCCTCTTCCAGTCGCTCCTTCATCAGGTCCTTAGCCAGGTCCCCGAGACACTGCCAGATCTCGTTGACACCTTTCAACAACACTGTCAGAATAAGGGTGAGCCCGGAAAAGACTGGCAGTGGGATCCAAACGAGCTGCAGCGCTTCTTCGAGTCGTGGATTCCAAGGGCCTTGGAGAGTCGACCAGTTTGGTTATTTGTCGACGCGCTGGACGAATGTGGCGAGGACAATGCGGTCGACCTAGTGGAGGCGTTTAAGTCTTTGCTCGGAGAGCTCACACCTACTGGTTCACAGTTTCTCATTTGCTTCACTTGTCGTCACTACCCGATTCTGGAACTGGATTACGGGTCCGAAATATGCCTTGAGAATGAAAACAGCAAAGATATCTCGGCCTACGTACAAGACCGGTTTTCTGTCCAGACAGCGTCAAGGATTCCGGATACAACACGGCAAGCAATCACTGATTGCGCCTCGGGCATTTTCATGTGGGCACGTCTTGTAACAGAGCGCGTTCTCAGCCTTGAGCGTAAAGGGGAGGGGTGGAAGAAGATCGAAGCGGAAATCGTTGCCATTCCGCAAGACCTCGATAAGCTATACAATGAGCTCGTCCAAGGCATGGAAAAGAAACTAGCTTCCCTGAAATTGATCCAATGGATCTGCTTCGCCACGCGGCCCCTGTCTCTAGAAGAATTACGATGGGCCATGATTGTGGATCACGATTGCTCACACAAGTCATTGCAACAATGTGAGACCGCGGCGGATTTTCCAAGCGACAGCGATATAGTGGAGAGGAGACTCAAAACGCTCAGCCGCGGTCTTGCCGAGGCCGTACCGTCATCTAATACGCAGGTTGTGCAGTTCATCCACCAGTCAGTCAAGGACTTTTTCGTCAAGAATGGTTTATCGGCTCTACACCGCAACGTAAAGCTGACTGAGGTCGAGACTGCTAAGGTTGATTTTGTGGTCGGAATGGCGCACTATCAGCTGTCCAGGACCTGCATACGCTACCTGGCAATGGACGAGATCGCTCGGCCAACGACCCGCGACCGTGGCGGGTTGACGTCAGAGTTTCCTCTATTGAACTATGTGACGACGTCGTGGTTATCGCATGTGAAAGAAAGCGAGACGAGGAAAGTTTCTCAAGATGACCTCCTGGACTATTTCAACTGGCCATCGGAAGCTCTTGTGCAACTATGGGTGCGAGTTTACGGTATAATAAGTCCATATTCAGACAACTGTCCGCCGAAAGGGACTAGCATGGTACACATAGTGTCGCGATATCAGTTGATAGGTCCGCTGCGGGTAATTCTACAAAGGGCGGATCGGGGCAAAGCTGATGTCGACGCAAGGGATGAAGACGGTCGGACGCCGCTCTGGTTGGCCGCCAAGAAGGGGCATGAGGCGGTTGTCAAGCTGCTTCTCGACATGGGCAAAGCCGATGTCAACGCAAAGGATAGATACGATCAGACGCCGCTCTCGCAAGCCGCCGAGAAGGGGCACGAGGACGTAGTCAAGCTGCTTCTTGACACGGGCAAAGCTGATGTCGACGTAAAGAATAGAGCTGGTCGGACGCCGCTCTCGCAAGCCGCCGTGAAGGGGCGTAAGGCGGGAGTTAAGCTGTTTCTCGACATGGGCCAAGCTGGTGTCAACCCAAAGAATGATTACAGTTGGACGCCGCTCTCGAAGGCCGCCGAGAAGGGGCATGAGGCTGTAGTTAAGCTGCTTCTCGACACAGGCAAAGCCGATGTCAACGCAAAGAATGAAGACGGTCGGACGCCACTCTGGTTGGCCGCGGAGAAGGGGCATGAGGCGGTAGTCAAGCTGTTTCTCGACACGGGCAAAGCTGATATCAACGCAAAGGATGATTACGGTTGGACGCCACTCTGGTTGGCCGCCGAGAACGGGCATGAGGCGGTTGTCAAGCTGCTTCTCGACACCGGCAAAGCCGATGTCGACGCAAAGGATAGATACGATCAGACACCGCTCTCGCAAGCCGCCGAGAAGGGGCATGAGGCGGTAGTCAAGCTGCTTCTCGACACCGGCAAAGCCGATGTCAACGCAAAGGATACATACGATCAGACGCCGCTCTCGCAAGCCGCCGAGAAGGGGCATGAGGCGGTAGTCAAGTTGCTTCTCGACATGGGCGAAGCCGGTGTTGACGCGAAGGATAAAGACGGTCGGACGTCGCTCTCGCGAGCCGCCGAGAAGGGGCATGAGACGGTAGTTAAGCTGCTTCTCGACACAGGAAAAGCCGATGTCGATGCAAGGAATGATTACGGTCGGACGCCGCTCTCGTGGGCCGCCGAGAAGGGGCATGATGCTGTAGTTAAGCTGCTTCTCGATACGGGCAAAGCCGATGTCGACGCAAGGAATGATTACAGTCGAACGCCGCTCTGGTGGGCCACCAAGGAAGGGCATGAGGCGGTAGTCAAGCTGCTTCTCGACAGGGGCAAAGCCGATGTCGACGCATCGGATAGAGACGGTCGGACGCCGCTCTGGTTGGCCGCCGAGAAGGGGCATGAGGCGGTAGTCAAGCTGCTTCTCGACAGGGGCAAAGCCGATGTCGACGCATCGGATAGATGCGGTCGGACGCCGCTCTGGTTGGCCGCCGAGAAGGGGCATGAGGCGGTAGTCAAGCTGCTTCTCGACATGGGCGAAGCTGGTGTTGACGCGAAGGATAAAGACGGTCGGACGCCGCTCTCGCGAGCCACCGAGAAGGGGCATGAGGCGATAGTTAAGCTGCTCCTCGACACAGGCAAAGCCGATGTCGACGCAAAGGATGATTACGGTCGGACGCCGCTCTGGTTGGCCACCAAGGAGGGGCACGAGGCTGTAGTCAAGCTGCTTGTCGGCAGGGACAAAGCCGATGTCGGCGCAAAGGATAGAGACGGTTGGACGCCGCTCTGGTTGGCCGCCGAGAAGGGGCATGAGGCTGTAGTTAAGCTGCTTCTCGACACAGGCAAAGCTGATGTCAACGCAAAGGATGATTACGGTCGGACGCCGCTCTGGTTGGCCACCAAGGAGGGGCATGAGGCTGTAGTCAAGCTGCTTCTCGACAGGGGCAAAGCCGATGTCGACGCATCGGATAGAGACGGCCGGACGCCGCTCTGGTTGGCCGCCGAGAAGGGGCATGAGGCGGTAGTCAAGCTGCTTCTCGACAGGGGCAAAGTCGATGTCAACGCAAAGGATACATACGGTCGGACGCCGCTCTCGAAAGCCGCCGAGAAGGGGCATGAGGCCGTGGTCAAGCTGCTTCTCGACACAGGCAAAGCCGATGTCGACGCATCGGATAGAGACGGTCGGACGCCGCTCTCGTGGGCCCCCGGGAAGGGGAATGAGGCTGTAGTCAAGCTGCTTCTCGACACAGGGGCAACGCCGATGTCGACGCATCGGATAGAGACGGTCGGACGCCGCTCTCGCAAGCCGCCGAGAAGGGGCATGAGGCTGTAGTCGAGCTTCTACCATTTAACCGATCATTGTAATTCCATTTTTAAAGGCCCTTATCATTATTATTAGAGTCTTGCTATTTGCACGACATCACATTGCTAATCGCACGATATGCATCACGTGATATACGGATTTCGACCGCGCTTCAATCCGATTCACCTTTTTGACGCTTCCACATACAAAATCACACCAAAATTGTCCCATAAGTAAAACATATTAAAAAGCTCAAATTACCTGCTCAATTGAACACATCACTAGCACTCACATAGCCCAAAAACAGCATTTTCGTTGAAAATAACACTTTTTCACGGGCCGGCAGTTATTCCGCTTATATCGGCGCAGACGCTGTAGGTGTGGCCTCGAGCCCAGCTTTCCTCCTCCCTCCACGGCTACGTCTGCCTTCAGGTGAGAGCTTCACTGTAATTGTATCTGCTGTTAATCGGCTCGTAGACGCCCGAGTGGCCCGAGAGAGACTGGGTGCCGGCCTCTCCAACGCAAGCTCGTCCTGTGATGCACAGCGCTTTAAACTTGACTTTATCGCAGGCCGGCCGCGTTTCCTTTGTGTATCCGTGGCTCCTAGGACTGCCGTTGTGTTCAAGTTCGCCTTGAGAGTTGAAGGTATCGTCAGCTTCGCATTTTTGGGCTTACGTGGGCGGCCTCGGAGGTTCTCGACGATGTTGGGGTCTTGGATTCGTAACAGCGGCTCGAGGAGGTCCTAGAAGATGAAGATTAGCTTAGAAACATATCATCAACAAGGGATTTATTACCAGAGGCTTCTGAAGCCACCATCGCGGATGCACAAGCTCTTTATGAAGCCGTGGTCCGGTGCGAAGATGCTGTAAAATCGCGTGACTGCAAGGGAGGCCGTATTGCTGTGTGAATGCGCCCTCACAAGGGCGAAGCTTTGGGTTCTCACGATCAGCTAGCATCGCGGCCTCAACGTAGCGGTATTGCTGAACCACTAGGTTGACGGCTGGGAAGGAGATTTGTAAGGGTAATAGCCCAAGCCACTCCCGACCAACGTATTCCCGCCGTTGCCGCATGCTCATATCTGCAGCCCTGATCTCGTAGGCTTCCTTTTTACGTGAAATCACCTGTAGAAGGGCGTGATGTAGATGTAAAAGGTCACCTGTTCCAGTCACGAGGTATGACTTCACGTCCTTGTGAGCAGTTTCCACAGGGCTGTTCACTCGCTGGCCGAAGTTGCGATAGTTACGGATATAACAACCTGCCCACTGCAGCCGCCACGGCATATATTCCTTAGAGATGTATGCGAGGATGTGGCTTTGATGTGGACTATATGCCTTGACCATCGTAGCCCAAGCTCGAAGGAAATCGACCTCGTGGCGGCTGTAGATAACAGCTTTCCAGGCTTCAAACATCGAATCCGGCGTCAACTTATGTGCCGGCGGCTGTGACGATGGTTTAAATCGGTTAGCCTCATCCTGTGTAATCAAGCAGTTACGGTATTTGGCATCGTCAGAGACTAATTCATCAGCATCATCATCATCAGAGGAGTCATAGTTGCTGTCATCATCATGAGCTTTGGGATCCTTCCATTTAGAGACGATTCGCGCCTTCACGTTAGCGTTGATGTGATAAACACACAGCTGGAGCTGTGTGTACGGAAACACGACGCAAATAGCGTTGCGAAGGGCGGTTTCTTTGTCTGTGATCATGATAGCAGGCGCGGCGATATTCAACTTCGTGCGAATAGCTTCAAGTTGCGTACAAAGCCATAGAAATCCCTCCTCTTTCTCGTTGTTGATTAACCCAAAGCCGAAGTTTGCTACAGACTTCTGGTCTGTAACGCCAGTGACCTGGAATAGGTACATTTTGAAGCGGTTAGTCTTGTATGTGTTATCAATGCCAAGAACTTCAGGAAATCTCTTCCACATCAGCTCACACCAAGGATAGGTCCAGAAGACTGCATCCACCTTGCCGTCAGTGTTATATTTCACGGTGTGGTTCAAGCCCTCGGCCTGTAGGTGGCCAATCCACGCCTGAGTAGCTGTGAGGCCATCTAGACCCCGAATTCGTAGTCTCTGCCGGTCGTTGTAGATGTCTTTTTGGATGAAAAAGGTCGGCTCAGCTGCAGAGTCTTTGACGATTGCTAGCATCTCGCGTGCTTGCAGAGACTTGTGCTTGAATAAGGTCTCTGTGAGGGCAAGCTGTGCAGGAGTCCGCTTGCGGTGAGCTGTGTGCACAGAGGGATGTAAGGAAGGGCCGTGGTTGTGATACGGGTGAACGACATCGTAGCTCCAAAGCCCGTTCATCTTCTGGGCTGTTTTGGCAGAGATCTTAAACAGGCAGCCGGTTTTCTTCGTCCGTGAGTTCCGAATACTTGTTGATGAGGACGGCCGGAGCCCACCCCGGTCGCAAATGAGGGTAAAATTCGTGCGAATTTTCACTCCATTGACTACCCGAGGCTTCGAGCTGTTGCTAGTGACGAGGGCAGCGCCATTGGTGAGGTGGAAGTCTTGAAGGTATTTGAAGAGGTCATCAAATGACTCAAAATCGGGGGATTCTGGCGGAGGACGGATTTCGTCATCTTCTGGGTCGAAAAACTGCAGGAGGGGGTCATTTTCAGTAGAAAAAAAAGAATCTGATGATTCAGAATAGTTTGGAAATGCATCTGGGTCAATTGGAAGTGGTGGCAGCGGTCCGTTGTTGCTCATGGTGTAGTGGAAAGAGGTGTAAGTTGGTGTTATTGAAAGGAGGAAATTGGGTTGTGGATATGGAGCTTAGGGGGTGGTCGGGGTCGGCGCCGACCGGAATATCAGTTAGTCCGGGAAATGGGCCCCTGATATCGTGCGATTAGCAATGTGATGTCGTGCAAATAGCAAGACTCATTATTTATACATCTTTGCAGACCCCAGGCCTGTCCCAGGCTGGCCTATTCTCTAAAGAACTTATATGCGATCAATCAAATCAGCTACTACCTCTCTAATTAATATCCACCTATGATGAAGAGACGGGCTGAGAAGAAGAAGAAGGCGGCGGCTGCAGCTGATTCTATCCCATCGAGTGCGGATGGACCCCATTTTCGCCAAGGGCGGGGTAAAGCCAATCAGGGCTTATGGGACCACTAGAATAATCGAATCATATGCTAAGATTCAGGGTACCTCGATTCCTCTATAGATTTTGGGTGTGCCAGAGGTACCAACAATCTCCATCAGTACATAGCGGTACGTTACAGTCTAAGCAGCCTTTTCGAGTCTTTTTTCGCTGTTGCGGCTGTTGAGTGAGGCTATTCCTAGATACCTCACTTAGAGCCTGGCGTTTCTTCCTCCTGCCGCAATAGGTGCAAGGCGAGTTAACCCCCCTTGATCCCTTGCGATGGTGCTGCCAAGGAATAGATGTTTTCCTCTTATCTGAAGCCCGTTGAGATCGTGAAAGTCTTCGACCTCCTGCTAATGGTCCAAACTGTTGAATAAGCTGGGATGCAAGCAGTCGCCGCCATTGATACTGGGTCTTAACCTTTTGCCACTCGGGCTTGCCCCAGAGCTGCAGGAAGAAGCTATTCACAACGATCACTTCTAGCAGGAAATTCCAAGCAAGGGCTTGCCAGCCTCCTCGACGAATAGGGCGGCTGTATTGATAATAAGACCTCATCTGGTCACTTATATCAACCCCATTCATCTTATGGTTATATTCGTCAATTGCCTCAGGCACCGGGAGGTTCTTCCGGACGTCGGGGCCGAAGGCTTCTTTCCGGGCAGCCCGCTTTCCAGCAGAGCTTCCGGCCGGCCGGCGCCGGAGACGGATAACCTCCCGGCCGTCTCGGAAGACGGTTGTCAAGAAGAGGACAAGGGCATTATCCTTCCAGGTGAATTGGTTGACCTATGAAGAGACAAATTGATCAGTATGGAGATATCTATAGAAAGCAGTTTGCAATACCATACCTCCCCATCTAAGGTAGGGATGCAATGGATCTGACCCCAAGGAATACCCTGGCCTTCTGCTTCCTTCTCGGCGATGAGGATCTTATCTATCCCACTGTCTTTCCGGCAGGTCCCGGAAGCTCCGACCTGCTGCTTCCGGAGGGCCCGGAGAAGCCGTACGGAAGCAAAGAGATTGTCTAGGAATACGTGGTAGACTGCAGCCGGAAGTAGGGTAATAAGTGTCGTTACAACCCGTTGCGTTGGCGTTAACGGGTCCCACTTTGCGGCAGCTGCTCCAGCCTTGCTGCCTGCCGGCCGGGCTTGAGGGACTAGTCCGTACGGGCCCTTTCCGTGTACGTGCCAGAGCCACCGGAGGCAGTAGCCCGATTGGGCAAGGATCCAGACCTTGAAGCCGGTTGGGATCGGCTTCGTCGGTATTGTCGTCGTCTCTAGGGACCGGCCCGTAAACCGGACCATAGCCTCGTCAACGGTAAGGTCGGAGCCGGCTGTGTAGAAGGAATCCCCAGTCTCTTGGATATGGGCTGACCACTCGTTTACCTTCCGGTATATATCTGGCATCCCGGCTTGGGCGGGGGCTTGGGCCCGGGCCTGGCGTTGACCTCCTGACTGGCTGGGCTGGAATTCAGAGGTATCAAAGATACGTAGCTGCCGGAGCAGACTTTGGAAGCGGTCCCGGGAGATAAACCGGGTGAATAGATAGATAGGATCCTCCTTTTGCTGTTGAGTTGACCAATATCTTGATATTTGAGGTTCGCTATGTATCCCCATATAAAGCAGGATTCCTAAGAAGAGGTAAATCTCATCTACAGAAGTCTTCCTCCGATCATACACTCTTGACCGTTTAGCCCGGGGACCTTCCTTAGATAACGGCGCTGCATTCGTCCATTGCACCCACCGCTCAATAAGGCCCCGGGGAACGTACCGGAGGAATAGGTCAAGCGGGGCTGCCGGCAGCTCCCGTATCTCTCGGGGCCGGGTCGGTACGTCAAAGGGTACGAAGGAGCCCGGCGGCCCGCGCTCGACAGCCGGAGGTTCGTGGGGCCGGACTGTGCTGTTATCGCACCGCTCCGGCGTACAGTCGGCAGTGCAGGCGACAGCGAGGTCTTCAGGAAGGATCTCAACCACAATACAGCTCCGTACGGAAGCCCTGGAGGCACCGGAGGCATCAGAAGCATCAGAATCACTAGAAGACATCGCAGCATTGAACAAAATGATGGTTTTGGTGGTGACAGCAGGTAAGAAAACATAGGTACGGTTGACTGTAACTCAAACTGTTCCAAAACCCAAAATTCAATCGGCACACTCTAGGGGTGAATAAAATTTTCTGCCTATCGCATATCTGTTATCGCGATACCCCGCCTACAGCTATCTCTTTTTTTTTCTTCCTTACCTCCTCATTTTCTGGTACGCACAGCTCAATATGCCTTTTCGACGCTTCCACGGCCTTCGTAATAGGTTTTTACTATTAAAAACATCCGCGAAGGGTATATGTTATGGCAGCTATTGCCCGTTTTCTCTCTGTGTTGACACACATGATTTTCAGTGGCACTAACCTGATTTCAACTAGATCCTTGCATAAAACTACCCCATACGGATATATACGAACCCGATTGGTACCGAACAACCCCGAACAGGCCTGATCACTTCCGACCGCCCCCGTTATTGATCAGGCTAGTACCATACCTCCCATGGTCGAGTACAAGCTGTCCAGCACGATCAATTGCCAAAGCCGTCCCTGCGGCCGCGACCATCGCTGACGACGATACGCAGCTTCCAGAATGCGATCCCTAACTGTGACGGTCAAGGTTTCCACACTAGTAAACCGTGATCGGACTGGTTTATGTTGGCGTTGTACCTGGGTGTATGCTGAGAGGCGGTGTTGTCACGTCTGGTAATGTCAAGTAGATCTTGAGTAACCAAATTGAATTGAAAGCTGACGAAACTAGATAGACATAGGAAATGTGCGAATGAGCGAAACTATGTACTTATTTCGTTTCTTGTCGGACCGTGACGATCCGCGTAAGTGCGCGCTCCAGTCATTATGGGTCCTCGGTTCGAGGTTACTCCGTTCTGCGACGCCGCGCCGTTCCCATCGTACCATCAGTCGGCGTGCATCGTAACACTTGCCTCACTGCCAAGTCAGCCCTGATCTTCCGAGCGCGACAAGTTCAAGATATGTATAGTTTTTACTCACACGTATTCACTTGATTGGGCTCATATAATACTATAACTATTTTACTTTGCAATTTAATCTTAATCTCTTGTGAAGATATGGTATTCAAGCGCTGGCGCTTAGTCACCTATAGGGTAGCTTTGATCTAAAATTCACTTCTGCCTTTTTAAAATTAAAAATCTTCCCCTTTTTTATTACACCATAAAAATGCCTCGGCCTACAATTGACATTTCCCACCTCCGTCAGGAGCTTACAATCCTATACGAGGATAATTTGACCTACCAGGCTATTATCCAGTCTCTTTCCCGCAATTATAGCATTGAACTCGGCCGCACTACTCTCTACCGGATCTTCAAGGAATGGGGCCTTTCCCGGCAAGTCCGAACAGAAATATCGCCACAGTTACTTGACCGTATCAAGCATATGTTTTTCAAGGATTGCTTGAAAGATAAGCTTATCCTTCGTCGTCTCCAAGACGAGGGTCATATAATTAGTATGGGTGGTCTACGAAGGATTCGCAAGGAAAATGGCATGTTCAGACGTCAAGACCCTGATCAATTACAGATCGCCAAAGATCGTGCTCGATCATTCTTTGAGGAGCAGTCTCAAGTCTCCACAGCTATTCAGCACTATGGCCGCGGTTATCTTTATACATACATGCGCCAGCAGCACCATATAATCAGCCGCGATGCTCTCTATTCTACGTATAGAGAGTTTGCCCCAGAATCGGTTACTGAGCGGTGGGGAAAGGCACGATATCATCGTCGTGATTTTAAGGTTGCTGGTCCAGACTGGGTTTGGTCTATTGACGGATATGACAAGCTAAAGCAGTGGGGATTTGAGATCTATGCCGGGATCGATGCATATGCTCGGTATATTACTTGGTTTTACTGTGGCTTTTCTGCTAGTACGAGCTGGAACGTGGCTGTTCAGTATCTTCATGTGTTAACCGAGCGTGGCATGATGCCAAAAGCCTTGAGATCGGATCATGGCGGCGAAACCTCACTGATCTGTGGTATTCATTTCTATCTATCGGGCAATAGGAAGAAGAAGGTCGGGTCACAGCTCGTACCTATCGAATTCCGCGATTGCTGGTATTTTGGGCGTAGCGTCCATAATACACGTATTGAGAGCTGGTGGCACCGGCTTTATCAAGCCCGAGGTGGCTTTTGGAGAGTAAGTACTAACTCAATATATCTATATAAGTGCTAACATCATTTATAGAAATACTTCCAATGGCTTACTGAGCATGGCCTCTTTGATGGTGGCTCTATTGCTGATCGAGCCGCTATCTTGTATATCTACATGAATCCGATCCGACACGACTTGATCTCTTTTGTACATATGTGGAACAGCCATACGATACGACGACAGCCTGGTCGACCTCACGTAAAGGAAGGTCAGCCTACAGTACTCTACCACGATCTCGATTCAACAGAAGCACGGAATTTTGCGGAAGAGATCCCGCCCGATCGACTCCAAACCGGCCTTGAACTATTCCGAGGTGAGACATCAAGGCTCGACGACTTTCTACCTGAGACTACGATGACGATCTGCTCTGATATCATTAGTCAGAGCATTGGGTCAGTTGCAGAGGTTCCATCTAATCCGCAGTTTCCCTGGATGGACGAGTATATGCTGTTAAGGTCAAAGCTCCGAGAGCATATCCAGAACAAGACAACGCCAGCTATTGAGTTACTACAACATCCGCAGCATGGTCGGGAGCGTCTAGCACAATTACTAGAAACCAGGGGTTTGGATATTAACGTACTTGAGAACCTGATGGAAGGAGGAGATACGGAGAATTAAGTAGATTGAAGATAATGGTCTTGTTTGATAGGAAGTGTACAGCAACTTACGGTTCAAGACTTCTGTGTACGTTGGCGTGTTACCATTGTAAACTCTGGAATCTTAGAACCCTCTTGAGATGCCTCTGCCCAAATCGTATCCTGTACCCCACCTGCCTTGGTCTCATCTTCCAGCTCCTGGTCAAGAAAGTCCTCGGTAGTAAAACTATTATTATCCCGTACAAATAGATCACCCTCCAGAAGGTCATTCTCGGCCTTGACCGGGTTATTCCCGACCTTGACTAAGGGTTCTTGCTTTAGATCGAGCTTTATCTTAGCATCCCCTGACCGACTAGTGTCAATACTAGATATTCGCCTCCGCTTCCCCTTTCCTGTCTGAGATTTCTTGGGTTGTTTAGTCGGCGATGAGGATATAGGTTGAGTCGATCTGCCCCTACCCTTACGGGTAGGGGTAGGAGTGAACGGGTCTTCGTTGTCGGATGTGGCCTCGTACGGATAGAGGAGGATGAGACTAAACTTGAATGGCGATACTATCTTAGCATGGGTCTCGCGTAGGAAGTCGACTAGGGATGTAGTGTTGTAGATATTGTCTGGGAAGGTCGAGATACTTGATGCAACCCCTGTTGAACAGTTTGAGATAAGTTGCCAGTCGAGTCGAAGGTAATTGCTGTCTTTCGTAGCTGATCGGATGAGACTTTGTACGAATTCGGCATGATTCTCGAATTGCCGGACAGGATCAGTGATAAAACAATGCGTAATCCGGCTGACAAGATGGGGGCTTCCGGTCTGGTACTTTTTCGTCTGCAATAGCCCATGCGATGCGATCTTATACCCTGCGGTATAGAAGAAGATCGTTAGATCGAATGGTTGCGACTTGGGTGTCTTCCGTGTAGCTTGAGCATGCTGGCTACGGCTCTGATTCCCCTCGTTGATTGCCGTTGAAAGGTCGTCAGATATAAGCCGGCCTCCCCCGGTGGGTATAAGCATTGCCGGGGCCGAGGCATGCTGGGAGATGTCCGAAGAGCCAGTGCTAGAAGGCAACTGGCCCTCATCCGTGAGGTCGATGGTGTCAATAGTCGCTCGGGGTTGGGAAGATCTTTGGGATTGAGAGGAAGAGAGGTTCTCGCCGCAATATAAACAAACTCGCCATTGCGGATTTGTTTGACGGATAACAGAATGAAGATAATTCGTACGCGAACAATGCTCAGAAGTCATCGTTGAAAGATGATAAAATGAGATGGAAGAGTAGAGAATCTGCGTACGCAGATTTTTACAGGCTAAATATTGTGCGTAAGCACTTGATTTGTTATCGCCCCTTCAGCCCTGGTTTAGTCTAGTCTGCGATGCGTGATTTTCTTCTCTAGTAGCGGCCGATTGTTGTAGTAACTCTGGTCATGCGTGATTTTTGTCCTTGGCCGCTGCTCGCTGTAGTAGCTCTTCCCCTAGAGCACGCCACTGTATTGGCGTGATCGTACTTATGATATCTTCAAGTTTCTTGCTCTTTAAGGGTTTGCTTTTTGTATGCCCTGTATCCTCTTTAGTATCTATATAGTATGCGATCTATACTTTAATCTTGGATACTTACTGTGGAAAGAACAGGTGATCCCACGGGATGAGTATGCGCAATTAGCGCAGGCGCCAGAAGCGATGCTACTCTCAGTATAGCATCCCAGGAAGATCCCATTTCCCTTGGCGCAGTGGTGACAGGGGGTTTCCCGCTTTATCCCAAAGATAAAGATCAAGACAGCATCGATATTTTGCGTACGCGTAAGATCCAGCTTGGGAATGGATGACCGGCCTTGTCTTGATCTTGTGTTCAGCTGTAATAAGCGGTGAGGTCGGGGCGGCTCCTGGAACTTTAAGACTTTATGTGGTCGGATTAATTGTGCCTTGGCGAGAGCCCATGATGTTAACTCGAGGGGGTCTGTAGGTTGAGGCGCTGTGGGCGGGACAGTTGGAAGCGACGAGCTGGAATCTGGTGACGCCATGGCTGTAGTGGGTGATAATAAGGATTGCTTTTTCGATGCGGGTCATGCGAGGCATGTCTTTATTACGGGGTCGTACGGGGCAGCATGTTTTCAGTACGGCTCGAGGCCTCATAAGATGAATTGAAAAATCTTATAAAGGGATTATTGCATTGTGGTGGATACGGTAGGGTACCCCTAGTAGGTGTTTTTGGGTTTTGGAACAGTTTGAGTTACAGTCAACCGTAATTAACCCCATCCGAATGCCCCCAGAGGTGCCAATCTCTTCTCTTGCTCTCATTCGCTCTCTGAGATTAAGTGTAAAGGAGTTCTTCTTTTGAGGGTTTGCCTTGAGGAACGAAGTGACGAAAGGTTTTATGCCGCCATCTTTTTCCGGGCCTCAAAATCACCTGACTCCTCCAATCAAAAGTTTCGCCCTTAAAACCCCGTGCTTCAGCACCTGACCAAACCCCTCGTGCTGTCAATCTTTTTCTCGCGGCGCCTTGCGTTTCATATAACATCAACGAAAGAGATAAGATGACTAATCGTACCAGGCGGCAAGCACGTGTTATCTCTTCTAAGCTCTGTGATAACGCCCTGAAAGCGTTAGAAAACATCGAAATCGAAAACGATCATGAACCACATCCTGAACATCAGCTTTAATCTGTAAATGCATTTTCACCTTATGGTCCCCTTCATCTACATCTTACTAACACTTATTGTCTGACTTCTTGATCAGTTCTTATCCTGACCAGTCCCACAGCTCGGCTTTTCTGATCGTTGCGTCGCTCAACCGTTCCAGCCTCCACTCCGCTGCAACCATGTTGTCGGGCACCTTGTTGCCTACGAAGTCCCTCTCTCGCGCCTTTGACAGGAGCATGATGCCGTCCAGCGACTTGCATCGTGACAGCTGCACGTACAGACTGTACGGGTCGCATTGTGTCGGGACCACCTGACCGTCGATGCTCGTCGTCCTGGTTCCGCGCAGTTCGAGGGCAACCCGATCTAACGTTTTGCTTTGGACTTTGTAGTCCGTACATGCGAAAGCCGCGGCGCATGGCAGCCCCCGCCTACTGACGTTGTTCTTCTGCCACGGCCGCTTCCTCTGGCACTCTATTTTGATGCTGATAGGCGTCAGGAGGATCGTGCCGGGCGGCATACCGACGAAGCGGAGGTCTCTCGTCGTCTCCGACGCGAGCACGATCCCCGCCGGAGGGCCAAAGTGGAGGATGATATCGGCGTCGACGTGATAGCCCGGGTGCGCCTTGTCGAAGATGACGTCTAGCGCCGCGTAGCTTGCTCCGTTGACCAGCTTCAGTCCTTGGTGGGTGTTCTGGTTCACGACGACGGGCATACCCGGAACGAACATGAGGACGGCAGGTACCGGGATGGCGCTGTCGTCTCCCTGGTTGAGGATCATGACGGCTTCCTCCTCACTCGGCTCCCCGTCCTTCCATCTGTGCTCGGAGATGAAGATGCGCAGCGGCGCCCTCCGCTCCTTCTGGAAACAGAGGGACGCCTCGATGTTCAGGTTCCAGCGGTTTCTGTTCAGCGGCGTCACCACCGTGATGCCCGACTCCCATGGGATCTGCCTGTCCTCCCGGTAGCAGGTGCTATTCAGTAACTCCAGGTCTGACTGGTCTTGCACGCCCTGGCGCACTCGCGTCAGCAGCCGCTGCAGTTGTGGATCGCCGGCGGCGCGGACTTGTTCGTTTAGCATGACCACCGTCGTGAACTTGTTCCATAGCGCGTGTGCCCTGTCGTGCTGGTACCTCTGCTCAGCTGTGAACGATCGTTCTTCGTCCCAGGCGATGGCCGTGCTCGGGAGCAGGATCGATCTCTCCTGCACGGGACGGAACTGGTGAAAGTCTCCGCAGAAGAGGACGGTGGGGATCCCACCGAAGTCGCGGGCAGATCCTCGGAGCTGGCAGAGCCGTTCGTTTACGGTGTACAGTGTCCTCGCCCCCAACATGCTTACCTCGTCTATGATCAGCAACCACTTCTCCTGCCACTCGGCCGTGGTCTGCCCATCGATACGGAGACCAGAAGAGCTGGGCGCTGCAAAGCCGTCCGGCTCTACTCGGCGAGACCGCGCCGCCGTATCTTTGGAGAACCCGCATGCGGAGTGGATGGTGATCCCGTCAATGCTTGCGGCGGCCGTTCCCGACGTCGCCGTTAGCAACAGACGGTGCGACATCCCCCTGCTCGCGAACAGCTCGGCGACGGCACCAATGACTCGTGATTTCCCCGTGCCGCCCTCGCCGCCGACGAATTGGCAGAGCTGAGATGTCCCTTGTTCATCGCGACGTACCCGGTCGAGTTGGCGGCATATCAGTCGGAAGGCGATGCTCTGTCTCTCGTTGAGCGTGAACGCCTCAGCCAGTTGCCTCCCTGCCTCGGAAAACGACGTCGACGGGCCGAAGTGGATGCTCGTCGAAGGACCTGTGCCCCGGACTGAGGCCCCCGGATCGGCACTTGTGAGACCCTCGCCCTGCTCGCCGAACCCGTTCGGCTCACAGTCCACAGCTGAACCGTGACCTATGGTGTCGTCGTCAGGCCGGCCTTGTATTCCCTGGATCATCCTTTCTCTCTCTTTCGACACATTCCTTTGCTGCGACTTGATGGACCTGATCAACCCCTGTCCTGGTACATCTGCCCCCAGAAACGGTCCTTCTTGGGCGTCCAGCCCCTGCTCGTTAAATATCGCACGGCACGGCTCGTCCATTGAACGCAAGGCCACTTGGTGGAATCGACTCAACTGCCGTATCATTCTCGAGATCTCCTTCGAGCCGGCCGTGACCTGGTTGGCTCCCATCGTCGTCCTCAAGACGTCGATGAGGCGGATTGCGTTGGCGACGCCGTCCGACCGGAACGCCCGACCCGGTCCCTCATCACCGTCGCCCATATCCGGGCCGATCGCCTCGGAGGCGGGATCGCCGTCCCCGGATTGGGCGGCCCACTGCTTCGCATCGCGTTTCGCGTCTTCAGCCGACCGGTGAAGGAGTTGGATGTTATCTGCGAGGAAGGACATCCTCCGGGGCAGCGCCTGTTTCTGTCTTTCCCAGATGGTGTTGATATCGCCTGATGTCTCGGACGAGAACAATTCCCACGGCACGAATATTGCGAGATGCTGGACTGCCGCCCTACCATAGCAACGTCAGCTTTTGGGCAGACATGTCAAGCTATTCGCGTGCTCGCTACGTACCTCTTATGGTAGACCTCGCCTTCGTCGCTAAAGTCCGTACTCAGGTAACCATCGAAACAGACGACAGCGTGCTCGCCGGGCTTTCGCAGCGCTTGCACCCACGTCTGCGAGAGGGGCCACGAGCTGTCGAATTGCACCTCCCCCCAGACTCCTGCTCCGTTGCTCCTCCGCTTCAGCTTGACTACGGACATGTAGTCGTACAGCGACAGTCCCTGCAGTAGTCCGCCGCGGTGCGGGTATGCTTGCAGGAAAGAGATCCTTTGTCCGGCCTCTTCTAGGAGTACCGTCTCCTCGACCTGCTCGTCCGCCATCTCCATGCCGCTCTGGCGTCGCAGGTGCCGCCACCGTCGGAAGATGTGCCAGTAAAGGGAAGATGCATTAAGGAAGGTCCAGCCATGGTTGCTCGCAAACTCAGTAGGATACCCTAGCAAATGAGCGACGACTTCGACCTGCGACAGCGGCCGGTCTGTGAAGATGCGATTCGCGACTCTCATCAGGAACTGGCGCGTTCTGTTCTGGTCTCGCTTCGCCTCCTCCGTCTGGCTCTCGGTGACCGACTCGTTCAGGACGGGGAGCAGTTCTGCCGCTGCGGCCACCCTTTTCCACACCGGATCCTCGACCTTGGTTGCATAGTTGGTCACGTAGAACACGATGGCCATGGTCTTGCACTGAGTCGCGATGAAGGAGATGTCGTGGTTGTGTCGCAATCCTACCGCCATGGCCTTGTTCCACCGGTTCACCATGCTGTGACTTCGCCGGATCTGCAACACTCCGCTTTCAGTGAACGCCGTCCTCTCCACTAATCTCCACGGCGCCTTGAACCGGCACGGATCTCGATTCTTGCGCTGTCCCTTGATGGAGTATTTCACGCACGTAGGGCTGTGGGTGTGGATCTGGGTAGCGCCTGCGCAAAAGTTGCTTTCCTCGTCGAACGAGGAGGCGAACTGCTGGCTGTTCCGCAGCAGCGACGATATGTCCGACGTCACGGACCTCTCCGCCTGCACCACCGAGGAAGCCTCCTGGTCGAGATCCTACATTTATCGACTCTCATGTTAGATAATGCGTTCCTGAGTCGCTCTTGCGCGCGGGGAACCAACCTCCTCGAAGACGCTGTCGATGTACCGGATGACTCTCTCCCGGTACTCCGCTTGATCCTCCCCCGCGACATCTCCGAGTATGGAGCTGAGGTGCATGTTTCCCTGGAGCCAGAGCAATCCGTGGACGTGGAGCGCCCCGCGCTCGTTAGTCTCCACAGCCCCAAAGTACCTGCTGATCCGCCCAAACACAGAATCCACTCCCACCTTCACGTAGTGTTCGAAGAACATGGACATCTCCCGGTGGAAGAAGACTGCTGAGCTGAGGGGATCCGAGACCGCCAGCCGTGCTCGCTTATATGCTAGGTCGAGGCTCGTTAGAAAGGCCTCGGCTTCGTCCGGATCCCGCGTCCGATATGCAGCAAGCCTGAGCTTGACCGGGTTTGTGATGTCGTTCGGGTTCAGCGTGAACCATATCGCGGGTATGCCTTCCCGTATAATGAGCGACTTGATCTTCCGCCGCATGCTCAGCCGGCTCTCCCTCGACATTGGCTGGCGGAACCCGTACAGCGACAGGCTCCTCAATAACTGGCCAACGGCCTCGTCACCCGTCTTCCTGGTCGTCTCCAGCTCGACTTTGGCCGCCTCCAACCTCTCCGCGCTCAGCGAGCCTACAATGCGCTCCACCTCCGGGAAGTTCTTCCTCGTCACGCTGAGCATGCTGACGCGACGATTTCTCGACCTCACTCCCATGTTGAAGACGAGAAAGGCGAAGACGTGATGTGTCGCGAACCGGCCGCCGTGGCGCTGGAGCACCACTTTGGCCCACGTCTCTAGGGTCATATTTCGCGACGAGACGAGACTCCGCGCCCTGGCCTCCGCTTCGACGCTTCCATCCACCTCACCGCCCACGTCCGTGAGGCTCTCCTCGGCCTGGCGTGGGCCCCCTCTACCGATAGGAAACAGAGTCGGGAACGTCTTTGCAAAGAACGGTGCGTCGAAGGGATCGGCAAAGTCCTCCCCCCTGGACACGAGAATATAGGGTTCACGCGTGTCTCCATGTCGCACCTCGGCCGATCCCGCCCACATCCCAGCCCGTATTTCGTAACGGGCATCATCATGGCGCAGAGCATCGTAGACATACCGCAACTTCTCCGCGTCCGCGATATCCGGTCGCCCATCGAGGGCGAACATCCCGGACGAGCTGATCTCGTGGACCGGGCCGGCAGCGGCGGCAGCACTATCGACGTTCTCGTCTCCGGCTTCACAATCGGCATCCACTGATTTCCCCGCCGCGTCCCCCCCGATGCCTGCATCGAACCCGTGGCCCAGCGTTGCCAGCACTTCTCGAATATCTACGCTTCCCTCATCCTCCAAGCCGCGCTCTGTGGGTGGCACGACTTGTGCCGTTCGTGCCTTCTCCCACGCCGACGGCTCGTCCCGTTCCAAACGCTCATAGACTTGGTATGGCACACCGTGCGACGGTGCATTCCAGCTATCCAGTTCCGCCGTATCAATGTCGATGTCGACATACAAAGGATTGTGCCTCTTCAGCCACACTAGGGCCCTTTCCACAACTCGGCGCCGCACCGAGAGCAGTGCCGAGAGATCGCTCGGCGCCGGCCTCTCCGGCCCCTGCCACGACACGTGAATGTCATCCATAACCTTCAGGAGCGGATGCGGAAGCACCCTTGTCGCTAGCTCCTGCACGTTGTTGGGGAATACCGTGATGTGCCCCTTGACATGCCTCGGATATCTCACATTCTGCCGGTGCCCCTCTGGGATGCTGTACTTGGTGATGAAGCCGTAACACGAGTTCAGCGCGATGAGCTTCTCCTCCACCGGCGTGAGGCCCTTCAGCTCATCGGGAAACATGTGCTCGCATCCTAGCTTGGTGTGCAGCTGTGCGGCCGGAGACAAGGCGCCTCTCTTCAGTTGTCTCACGCAATCCGCACACCCACGAATCTTCCCCCCCACAGGGAAGCACCGGAGGCACTTGAAGGGTGATCCATCGCGCTTCTCGACAGGACTTGCCATCCACCTGTCCCACTCAACATCTTCCAACTCTGCCCTGCTGTACTTACGGTAGCAGAACATGCAGGTGAGGATCGGTAACGTCCTCGTCTCATGAAACGCCTTGTAAAATTCCTGGACCGTCTTCACCTTCCTCTCGTGAGGCACAGGCGCACACCATTCCTGTCCGTGTGAGAGTCGTTCCTTCTCCGCAAACTCTTCATCGAGCGCCTCTAAGACGCAGGCGAGGTCCCCCGCCTGTTCTTCCTCGTCCCTCTCTCGGCGGACCGCGGCCCTCTTGCGCTTCGGTGCTGGCTGATCAGTGCGGCCAGAACCCGCTCTCTTCCTTCCCGGCTGCGTACTCGGCCCCGCAGGAGGAGCACCGTCCTCCGCCGCATCCTCGGCCTCGCCGGCGACTTGGCCGAACGACTCCACTGTCCTCGTCCGTTTCCATTGCCAAATATTGTCGTTTCTCGACTCCTCGGAAATATCAGCCACCGTCCGAAGCCCTAGATCTGCGACCAGAGACCTTCGCCCAGCCTCCAGCATTTCCTCCCATGGACGGGAATCTGATCCCGCGAGCATCGCCGTATTCAGCTGATTGTGCGCCTCTTCCTCGCTGGCCGGTCGTGGGGCTAACGGCACCCCGCTGCCTCCGTCTATCTGAACGGACCGGAACAATGTTCCAGGCCTTGCAAGCTGGTTATTTCCCGGCCTTGCAGCCTCGTTGTTTCCCGGTCTGCCTTCTAGGCTCCTTGGCTGCCTCTCGACGCTGCCAGACTCCCTCGGTTTCCGACCCCGCCGCCTGCGAGAACCCTCCTCCCTCGATTGTTCGTACTCTCTTTGCGTCGCCTCTAAAATGTCGGCCGACGTCCGGATGCCGAGACTCGCCAGCCCTGAAGCGTCGACCGGTCCCGGTGCCACTGAGTTGCTCTCTGTCCTAGCTGCCTCCTGGAACTGCCGCTGCGCAGCCTCGAAGATGTCCGCCGATGTACGGATTCCCAGACCGGCAAGCGCAACGTTCTCGCGGTTGCGCGCATCCCGTCGGCGGAACTGCTCGGCTAGACTCTCCTTCTCCATAACGAATCGCCTTTACTAGCTCTCCTACCTTAGTATTTCTGCCACGCTGTACAAAACACGACGCAGGGCCCCAGATAAATAATCCTACCACCTTGTCCATGACCTCCTACCGCCCGACCCTCCGACCCTGGGCCTTGCTCCTGCGTAGTCCTAGAATCCGTCCTCTACGTCTCAACCCGGGTTTCCCCTGATCCTCTGCTCCGGCAGAAGCGGAGATACCATTCCACCCAGGGCCGCAAAGGCAGGCTATATTGCCTTGAATCGATGGTGATATCTTCCGGGCGTCTCAATGTCTGCCGTCTTCTGCCCTCGCCAATCGATTTGGCGGAGATATTAAGGTTTTCTGTCACATATCTGGATATCGGATTTCTACGGTTATGATAACAGTCAAGCTTTCTGTCTTTCGTCATAGGCGTCCATAGCCACTGGCCTCGTCACCGGCCTCGTCATCGGCCTCGTCATCAGCCTCATCACAAGACCGGCCTTTCCTCTGATCAGGTGAATAGCTAGATAAATTCAAATAGTCCGTAGCATCCGGACCGTCTCGGCTGTCCGATATCATCCGAGGTCATCATCAGTCTCTTCATCTATAAGACTGACCCAAAGACCCTCATTAGATAGGACGAATAGCAAGAGCTTCTCAAACATATGATCACTTCCATCTGCTAGATGCAACATTTTCTCCTCTAACACCGCGTCCGTCACAACACCCGGTGGCTCGACCTAGGCGGTGTGTCAAAAATTTGGGATGAAGCCCTTATATGAGCCCTTCATGCACCCCCCGACTCCTTGCCCCTTTCCATGCATTGCTTCGGCCTTCAACCTCTGCTCGACATGTCTCGGCAAGTGACCTTCTCGAATACCATCCACCTGCGAGACTTTGTGGACAGCATCACGGACGACCCGAGTCGGGAAAACGCACCCAACTACGTCGAGATCCAGGCTGACGTCAACATCTTTGAGGAGGACGGCTTCTATACTTCTAGCATCGACATCGAGCCCATTCGCACCCGCATTCATGCCTATTTAACGCGAGAAGAGCGCGACCTCTACACCCCTAACACCTTCTTCTATGCCGACGGCCGCTTCTCCGCCGCCCAGTCCACGGGCGGCACGCTAGAGATCAGCGTCCAGGCCCTCAGTTTGTCGAGGTACGTCACAACTCACACTCAGTCTCACACGGCCTGACCTTCCTAGACACCCTGGTGACGTCTCTGACTTCGACGAGTATCGCCGCTACTTACCAGGGCAGTGGTGCCCGATGGCCACCGTCATCGGATCCGTGCCATCACCCAGCGACAACACCGGCGACCCTTCTGAACCTCGCCGCTTCACCGTTGAAACATCCGTGTACGACGCCTCAAAAGCATCTCCGGTCCCGTTTTCCGTGGCTTGTTTCTTTGAAAATACGAAGCGGTGGCAAAAAGTCAGAACACCATCACCTGGAGCTCTCCTGAGCATCACCGCCAAGGTAGCTGGTCGCACTACTGACACCAATCAACTGGCCCTCCGTGTCCTTGACTTGGCCTACATGCCAAGGCTTGCCCAAGCTCCCCCGCCCACGCCGACTCCGACCGCTACTCCGCCTTCAAAGCGGTCTGCTCGCTGGGAGGGCCGGGCCACTCCATCCACCCCTTCAAAGAGACAGCGCGTCTCCGAGGGCTCCGGCGACGTTGCGGAGCCATCCTCCGGGAATCCAACTTCGCAAGAAGCGACAGGAGGCCGCCTCCATCTGCCGCACATAGCGGACAGTGCAAAAGCCTCACCCAATCCTCTATCTCCTTTAACTATAGCTAATGCTGAGGAATCCTCGATCACATTAGCCCCTTCTCCTAGTATTGATAGTGGAACACGGCCGTATCGCAGCCGGCACCCCCCTAAGAAATATGCCGACAGAGAGTAGACTGTAGTCACTGCCGTAGTGCCGGGCGGCTTTACATTTGAATGTATCTCACCCTTTCACCCTACTGCCCTGTACCTAGCCATGACTCTCGATCTTACAAGGCGACTCTTGCTAGGTGACTCCCTTGCTCAGTTACTTTCTTAATCCCGAGATACACACGCTCCCCTGTGTGTCTTCCAGTCTGCCTTCTGGTAGTCCCCGCCGCAGCATGCCACAGCCCCGCACCGCCCGCACTTCCTGATCCCATCCATCTTTCTGCACACCGCGCAAACTATGCCTCCTACCCGAGCCTCGGCCCCTGCCCTAACTTGGAACATCTCCTCCTGGATGGCTTGTCGCGTCTGGCTTTCGCACTCGCCTTTTCCACACACACCGCTAACAAGAACCCCAACGTAGGGATCGCCCTCTTTGTGAAGAAAGG
This sequence comes from Dactylonectria macrodidyma, assembly GCA_020744425.1. NCBI lineage: Eukaryota > Fungi > Ascomycota > Sordariomycetes > Hypocreales > Nectriaceae > Dactylonectria > Dactylonectria macrodidyma. The sequence goes on along the minus strand of JAGMUV010000051.1, from coordinate 1,209 downwards.
ACATTGGCGTCTGCAGAACGGTCGCGATCGGTGATCCGCAAATTCTGCAAAATGGATTGGACGCTGTGCGATAAGCCGGTTCGTGTTCTTTCAAAAAGGCAGCACTGCACGTTGAAAACGATAGGCGTATGAATCATCTTACCAGGCATCGGATAGGGGCCTGACAAGACTCTTTGAAATCTCGTGATTAAAATTCAGACCTTCGGGGATATTATCGCAGGAAAATTGAAACCGAACCGGGCACGTCGCCATATTTACGACGAGGAAGAGGATTATAGGTGCTGTATTTTCTTTGTAATTAAATGAATTGACTATAGTGGTTCTAATCGTAAGCTTTTAGGAGAGTGAGTGCCAGCGACATGACTCTGCCCGGGTTGCTATTAAAGTTTCCATGAGGTTTTACAGAGAGCCGGAGATATGTTTCATGATCTCGACATGCCAATCACACCTCCCTCACAGTCGAGCTTGCAACGACGCTACAATAGCCGAGCTGCCGATCTTGCTTCAAGTAAATTCACGTCAGCTCAAAATAATAAAATTTGCTCAAGATACGCCGGCTGATTTTCGTCTTTAACTTCGTTCCTCAAGGCTCTTCTGGGCAGACCGCCTGCGGTTTGCGTCTCCTGTATAAAGACAAGAGCAATAATGCTCTCACAAACCGAGTTCCCACGTGCACATCACGTGCATTTCACGTGCATTTCACGTGTCTCTTTAACAAGACAGGAGACGCAAACCGCAAGCGGTCTGCCCAAAAAGAGCCTTGAGGAACGAAGTTAAAGACGAAAATCGGCCAACGCAACTTGAGAAAATTTTGGGGTTTTGAGCTGATATTTTGAGCTGACATGAAATTTGGATGAAGCAACAAGATCAGTAGCTTGGTCACCGTGACGTCATCCCAAGCTCGACTGTGAGGCGTGATTGGCATGTCGAGACTTGAAACGTATCAAGGCTCTTTACAAAACATTAGGAAAACCTTAATAGCAATCCGGGCGGAGTCATATTACTGGCACTCAATCTCCCAAAAGCTCACGATTACAACCATTGTGGTCAATTTATTTGATTGCAAGATACAGCATCTACCGTCCTCTCTCTCATCGTGAACATGTCGACGTGCCCGGTTCGGTTCCAATTTTCGTGCGACAATATCCCTGAAGGTCTGAATTTTACTCACGAGATTTCAAAGAGTCTCGTCAGGCCCCTATCCTATGC